>BGZK01002173.1:0-74879 GCA_005406025.1 Eumeta japonica | reverse complement strand
GCACGAAATATATTATGTTTTAGCACATTTTTTACGGAGATAGGAGCCCGCCTCGACCAGCCCAGCCAAACCCACTGTAGCACACTCCTGAGAGAATATATCAAAGTGGGAAGGCTTTTTTTTATGCGCATTTAGGATATATCGAAATAACCTATTTGAATTTAGATGTATTTTCCAAAATAGACTTGGGCTACCGAGCTATATTCGTTTTCATTCTCTATAGGGCTTAATCGACTCCATTTCCTCCATGACCCAACATGGCACGATTTGAGAGTTGTTTGATCTACGGACGTAATTAAAAATAGAAGCGGCATACATAACGTACGTTTGATTTATTTATTGCCTACGGTATGACCTCGGTGACTTTGCGGGCAAGGGGCTTGCTTTGGTGGCGTCGACATTATTAGCCGAATACTGGCCGAATACAGCAGACGTTGTCCTCCCAGTCTGTATCATTTCTATACGAATGAACTGAATTTTATTCACTTCTATAATAATACTTAAAAATTTTCTTTTATATAACGGACTACCATATATATAATGTCTATAATCTGCAAATATAAAAAAAAATAATCGTATATGAAAGTTGATATGTTGCAGCGCCACCTGGTGTCGAAATAAAACACAAAGCATAGTGTAAAAACCTTTCCCGCGCAAACATATACGTGCATATTTTTTTAGTTTTTCGGTTAAGCGGTATAGAAGTTGATATGCTGCAGCGCCGCTTGGTGGGAAGTTACGACAAAGCGGATAGCACAAATACCTTCTCCATGGTAAAATGATAATAATAGTAGTTTTATTAAATCTACATGATAATATTTTTACAAAAAATTGCACAAGGTTTGAAAATTATTTCGTCTATATTGTTGGGGTTGAATAAGGTACTGCTGTTTGTCATACTTGGTAGCTTATACAAAAAAAAATAATTTTTAATTAGTATAACATTAATAATTATTGCACTAATTTCTAAAATTGTTTATTATAAACATAATTTGTATGTAAAAAAAATATGTATATAATATATACGCAATCTAATTAATAGATCAGTTATATACATTATTTTCGATAAGTCATAAATAATTATACTCTGATGTCATAATGGAAGAAATTTACTCTGTGTAAAAAGAGATCTACATCAGTTTAAAAAACATTGACTATTAAAAAAAGTTTTTGAGACGGGTCAACTTGATATCGTCGAAAAAAACACATATGATGTGTATTTTACGTATTTTATGGCTCATAATCATGTATCAATTGAATTATTTTACATTCTAACTACCTATTCCGAATGGCTTTTCTTACAATTTTGCATTCGAAGGTAAAAAACTGAACTTATATCACTTATGTCCTCAACTCTGCTATTTTTTCATCGATTCTATTTAATTACACGCGGGTGTCTTGTGGGGTGTGAACTGCCATTAAATTTTGTTATGAAATTCGGAAAAAAAATTAGGAGTGGCTGCAGTAATTCGGGTGTTTATTGATAGATAAAATAGAGGGATAAATTTTTTCGCACACTCCACTACAGTGTGTCGCTGAATATGTATTTAAAAACGCTTGACATGGCTTTTTCTAGACAGGTCTATATTTTTCGGTGTGTTTCCCAAGTCGTTAATTTTGTATTTCTTCTTATTTGATTTTGGAAGCGTTTATTTTAAAAAATGTATAAAAATACTGCAAGTGAAGTTCATTATTGAATTCAACGAAAATTATTTGGCTAAATCTGTGGGCAAGCTTTTTGCATATCCACATTTTTTCAGTTTTCAATATTAACACTTCAAGTCACCCGCCCAAATGAGCACGCATATGAATTTTAGTACAACACGTTTTTGTAGCGCCGTAGGGCCAATACGTGTCGTCCAATTTTTGCGCAGATGGTATTTTAGATGACATTTTGAAATTTTGTAAAGCGTGACTCGTTTGATGTAAACTTATTGATGCACAAATTTTGCATATTTTAGTCTGTTGATATAAAACTCCGGATGCAAGTATCCCACTCCCGCCATGGCTGTTTTTAAAGTATCGCAAATTTTTGTTTAAATGCACTATTATTATATACGTGTACATTATATACACTATAATGCATACAGTGTTATGTTACGCCGCGTAAATTTTGTATACATTTAGATTTTTGCTCCTTCTATTATAATGATACATAAATTGAAAAGATCATCCTTACGTGGTAGGCTCGTCAAGGAAAATTATCGGTGGGTTGTTGACCAATTCCAGAGCAATGGACAGTCGCTTGTATTGCCCACCAGATAATAGTTCAGAGCTCGTCTCCCGGTGGTCCCATAGTCCGAGGGTCTGGAGAATTTCTTCTATCTGTTGATTATAGTCATGGTAAGTTACGACTAAGTCATCGGTGTATTGTAATATATTAAAACAGACTATTTGGAAATTAATATGGGCTTTATTGACACACTCCTGTTACGAAATTGCTGTCTCAATTACTCAATACACCTCTATATATAGTAAAATAAGTTATAATGAGTATCAATTTAACATTCACCAAATACAGGAGGGTTAATCACTGTTTTGTGACAGAAATTACTTGCAGGTCATTGTTCCAGGTCAAGCAGAAACACAAATGGATTACGATGAAATGTTGATATTCTGTCACTGGTAAACTGTCAAGTGGTAAACTGACCTACACGGTTCTCAAGTTTCTTGCTCGTTCTTCAACTGTAAACTACTTTTGGAGCTTGTGGTAAATTTATTATGCAGTATATCAAATGTTATGTAATTAATTATGAAATAAAAACATTTTAAACATGAATTTATAATTGAATTCTTCGAAATCTCGCACAACATTCTCACCACACTAACAGATACAGGACGAAAGTACATAAAAGTACACTCGTGTATACGCACAATAAGTTCCTTTTCGGCCCGCCCCAGTTCGGAGCCCAGCTTGAGGTCGGCGGCGATGCGCATCGCCTCGTGCACCGTCAGCCGCGGCTGCAGCAGGTCGTCCTGCATTATGTACGTGCTGAGCTTCTTGTACACGCGCATGTCCCGCGGGTGCCCGTTGACTGTGATCCGGCCCGTCACGCCGTTAGATCTGGACGAGGAGACGACACAGTCGTAAGGGGTATGGAGTATGAGACATCCGGTGTGCTGAGACTTCTTGGACTTCAAAACAGGTGTATTTTTAAAACGTATTATTTTACAATTAGTATTCTAAAATTTCCTATGTAAGCCAAATCAAGGGCGTGTTAGAAAACAGTAATTCGTTAAGCACCGCTATACAGACGAGCTTGTACGATACGATCGGTGAAGGCGCGAGAGGAACAAGAAAGGTATGTAAAGATCATACGATTTGAAGATCTAATCTCTTGAAAAGTTTGTGTAATACATGATTTATAATTGGATAATATCAAAACAATCTTGATCACATCATGTTTTTTGATTTGCATGCATGATTGGAATGTGTATTTATAGTCATATTAGCTAACAGAATCTATTTATCTTTGTTATTTTTTTGTTTGGCGTCGGATTTCCTCACCTTTCCGTGCCATGTGTCTTTGTTTTCTCACGAGTTGTAAATCTGGGGATGGAACCTAAATATGGCGCCCGCATATAGCTCCATAGACGAGATCATGAGCACCCGGACAAGACTTTAATTTTACGCTCTCAAAAATATATTTTGTGGGAAGAAAAACAATACATTAGCTTTGAAGTGTTATTTAAGGTGTACATTAAATCGTACATGTGTGAGTGCGTCCCCTTAAAATCCCTCGCGACGGCAGAATGCTGAGGCCCCCAGTTCTACGCAGCTCGCATGGGCATGCCTATTGTCACTCGCAGAGGCGTTTTTTCTTTGTGTGGACATAAAATGGAATTGGCAAAAATGTTTGCCGGTTCGATGTTGTTATTATTTTTTGAAGTTAACTTCAAACCATAGACCATACATAATATTGATAACCCCTAAAATGGACGTTTGTTTAGTTACAACTCAAGCATATGCCCAACTTATTGTTACTGGGTTGCGGAAACAGCATCCATTAGTTTAATAAAGATATAGATTTATGTGATTTTCGGGAAGTGGTTTGTCAATGCAATTCAGTTGCTAAAGATGTATTTTGAAATGCAATAAAACAGTAAAAGCCAGTCTGTCTGTACATTGAATGTATGAACGAACAATCGAGAGGGGACGATAAGAGAAAGGTCTATAAGTGAATACAACGACTTGTAATTTTTTTTATCTACCTGCCTGTTTACTCACGTCTGTGAAATTACTCAACGGATGATAATGCGGTTTTATATGTAGGCAGAATTTGACGTGGAGCAGAATATAGACTGTTTAAATCGAACTGTACTATTTAAATCGAATGTCAGAAAAAAGTATCTTTCTTTAAAGGCCTAGCCTGAAAAATTACAAGGCAGATAATATAGCGTCGAGGGCCTATAGACGTCACATTACGAAAGAAAAAAAAAATAAAAACTTGTACTGAACCTTTTAACATGATGCGCTCGATTTCCTGAAAATTATACAGGGAGGGTGTGGAGGTGGAGTGGGCCGGTGAATAAGGGAAGGGGTCTAATAGTGCTAAAAACTTTATGTGGCAAACCGTATTCCATACGGACGAAGCCACGAGCGGAAAGCTAGTTTTGGAATAAGATAAAGTAATGTAATAATATGTTAACTTGTTTTGACATATTGTAGATTCACAGTGGTGTGCTTAAAACTCTCATTTGCAATATTTAACAACTTTTAAAATTAAAAACTAAACGTTAAAATATCGGTAATCTTTAAGATATTGGCATTTGCGACATTCATTTAATGTCACATATGCCTTCTCTTTAAGACTTACAGCGGTGTGCTTCAAACTCTCATTTACAATAGTTAACAACTATTAAAGTCAAAAAAAATTTAAAAAGATTTTTTTTTTAAATTTGATTTTTTTAATGTCCTCTGAATTAAATTTAAACAAACAAATGATTTATTTTCCAAAATAACATAATTTATGAGGACACGATCAATTCATATCGAATCTTATATAAGCAAAACCGCGACAGACACGAAAGGTTGAACAGAGAACGATTGTTTATTGCAAGACATCGAACAATTTATTGGCCATTTGTTTCACGGTCACTCTACGATGTATTTTTCTCTATGCTTTATGGATGCGTAATAGCTTCGACATATGGAGTTTGAGCTGTATTGCGCGGTGCTTGAATAGTGTACCATCTAATTTTATAGCGTGGTTAACCCATTGAATGCACGCATATTTATATAATGGTCTAGTGTTCGTTTCTTGATCGGCGTTTGATATTTTGAGAATGCTCGCTGCGGTATCCTATGGAATGTTTTGCGAGAATAGCCAAACATGTTTTAATATTGTTTAGATGTTTTCAGTGAAGCATATATTAAAAGTTTGTCGTAAGGTTGTATGGATGTTGTTACGTCTTGTGAAATCCATATATCTTGTACGTCTGTCACTCGTTTCGGATCATAATTCAAGTTGGTGGATTAAGTTTTGTTATGGAAGAGCAGATTCGTGGGCCAGTCGTGGGTTGAATGTTGTATGCTACTGCATATTGCAGGCAAGCTTTAATAGTGTCTTCAAACATAAATACAGCACCATCGGGTCTCAAACTAAGCAACAAGGCTTGTGCTATGGGTTCCAGATAGTCGATGTAATATATGTATACACATTTTTGTAAATAAATATATATAGAAACGCCCATACTTAAGACACATTAATTTTTATACAAATAAATGTGAGAATCGAACCCATATCTTTAGCGCATTAAGTGCAGGTCACTACCAATTGCATCAATCAGGCAGTCTATATTTTGAAGCCTATAAGTTCAAGAATTAAATAGACTTTAACCACTTTAGAACGCATATATTAACACCTCCTTTAAGATGACTTATGAGACAATATATATTGCTATTGTACTGTGTCAATGTAAGCTATTTTTTAAATATTCTTATTTCTATACAAAAGGTTACTTTCACAACTTTATAAGATATACGTACCACCAGTTAATTAAATAAAATTATATTGAATGTAATAGTTAAAAAAAAAATATATTGACGTAACGTTAATTTAATTTCATGTCAATTATCATGATTTAATTTTCCATGTTCATATTTACGAAGACAGATAAGAAGTGGCATCGACTATTTCTTATTGAAAACGTGCTTATGCTATAAGACGACTGTTATCAAATGATACCGACGCGTATCCAGCCAGTATGTTGAGCAGCGAGGTCTTGCCGCAGCCGGACGGGCCCAAGATGCAGGTCAGCTCGCCCGAGCGGAACTCGCCCGACACCCCGTGCAGGATCTGACGCTCTCCTGCAAAGCACATGCACTGTGATCGTTTATTGTAACCGTTTATTATTTATTTCCGATATTTGTTTATTTACTAACTTCAAATCACAGGATCGTCCTGTACACAAACGTATAATTAAATTTTTTTTTTTACACAGTTCCCATTCTGAACTTTAACCAATTATAGTCTCACTGCCGTTCAATGTCAGTTCAGGTGTATTGAAATCACTGAACCGGATCTCTATTTCCGACCTGTTTTCTGCTAAAATCCCGATCGCGGTCCTGGTTGTGTTCTGACCTCGTTTCTAATTTCGTCCTGTTGTTCAGCACGATCGTTTTAGAGTTAATATTACAAACAAACATATTCCATAGTAAAGACAAAGTTGCTTATAAATTAGTTGACATATTTAGTCGATTGGAATAAAAAAAGATTCACTTGTTGTTCTAAGCACTATGGACTAATATCACAAAATATCTGTTTGCTTTGTCAAATTATTACTACAAAAAATATGAATTACAATCTGTATAAGTTGTGTGTGTTACAATTACGTAAGTTGAAAGGTTAAAGTATAGTGAATATGTTATATGTTACAAGTATTTCAATATTAAATAGCCTTTTAGCATTCTGTTCACAGAAGTGAACGAGTTTTACATTTTCTAGTCGTTGTTGTCAATTAAATTGAAAATTAACAAAAATAATTGATAATAAAATATTTTATTACAGTAAACATAATTAGCTCATTTACTAGTAATTTAAACGACAAAGTGGTTTTTGTTTCTGAGACCGTACACAAAATACTTCATTAGTAACTTAATATTACTACGAAAGACAACGATTTTTTTTTTGTTTTTCTTTTAATATAAAATGGGTGAAATATTTACCGAAATTCGGACTAATGGCTAAAATGGCTAAAATCCGGTTTTTGATAAGTAATGGACAAGGAAACTGTACCCAATTACCTGAGCTTTAAAATAATTGTGAACCCCTAATTAAATATGCAAACTGCGTCTAATCTCGGTAGCCTCTCAGAATAGATATTCTTACGTTAATATACACAATTTCAATTGTTGATCTTATTTTTTACTGTGATTCTTTATTTGTTCCAACGTTGATGCTGTTACGTTAAATCAGTGTAGCATTAAAAAATTCAGACGAGAAAAAAAGTCAATCAAAAAAGTCAGACACGACAAAAAGAAGCGATAAGAAATAAAAAAAAGCAGAACAAAAGGAGTTTTGATTTGCAACATACAAAATTATTCTCAATAATTACGAAATAATATCTAAGCTAACGTTGAATGTGAAACTTGTTGTCTAATGCTTTTAGCATGGTGCATACGTTCTACAGAATAAGCGAACTGTGTACAATCACGTGTTTTTAATAAAGCACCGAATGAACAGTGGATTATAATTTTTAATTGAAATTTATTTGCCTTTTCAGGTGACCTGTACTTTATCAAAATTTGTTAATAACTTGCCATAAGTTATTGATTATAAGAATTTTTAAAAAGACAAATCATCTTCATCTTCGTTGTAATATTTGAAATTTCTGCGACATCTGTACGAAATTCACCGAAATCTCGATTCAAACGTTACTCATCAAAGTTTTATAAAGATCTGTTAAAAACGTGAAGATTAGCGAAATTTTGTATTTTCGATAGAGTGTATAGAAAATGCAAAATTTGTGCATGCATATCTGTGAGCATGGATATGTTTGCTTATATACGTGCATTGTGCTTTTATCGGTTTATCGATATTTTATTTATTCGAAACTATGGATTCATCTTAATAGGCAAATCGAAATCCATCTAAAAATATGCACAGACGTAATTAAACTATTAATATGCAAATTGCGTTACTACTTTAGCTAAAGGCAGGTGGCTACCTAATATTATAATATAGATCATCGAATATTACTGATCTTTTAATTAAAAAAAAATACCAATCGCACTGCCAGCAGAAAATCAAATGTGGCTTAATTTACAAGGTCTGTTTAAGATACTGTTGTTGTTTACACAATACAGTAATAAGACTTGAAGTAAGTGTATAAGCGTGTCTATTTATTTTTCAAGTAAACAAATATAGAAATATGAATCAGAAATTTAGCCAAAATCTAACATTGAAAATAATTAAAACAGTATTTTTAGTTGCCGTATTTTTTTTTGCCTTATATTATTGTATTTTAGAATTTCATGGAGTGTGTAAAAAAAAGTGAATAATGGAATTCTATTCATTCGGCTCAAAGTTCTAGAGGACAATAGAAAATTATTGTCTACTTTACAAAGTAAATTAAATATTTAATATGAATATTAAAATAACGATGTGAATAAAATTTTCTTTTTATTCTTATTATATGATCTAGTAGCATATTAAACCGATGACAAAATTATGAGAAGAAAAACATTTCTCGATTATTTAAAAAATATATCTTTTTAAAAGGATGAAATTAGACATATTTTTGCATGTTCAATACAGAAATATAAAATTGCAGGAGTAATGTAGTTAATATACAGCACACCCACGTCCATATAAATACAGAATTCTGAGGATTTCACAGACAAAGAGGTTCGCCCTAGCCAAATAGACTTATCCTTGTAAGTAGGGCGCTCTATTGACACGAAAGACAAAGTTAACACAGACGCTAGACGGTGGAATTTCGCTTTGCCGCTTTAAGTTTTAATAAAGGAAGCAGTTACAGATTCAAATCTTTTAAAAGGGCTTTGCAATATCTACACAGTAGTTAATACCGATTCATAAAAGTCGTCCAATCATAAAAATTTTTTAAAGAGTGGCGGTTTTAAAGTTTGTCGAGAGTCATTCATTCATTCACAGTTCACTTGATGTAATCGATAATTTAGAGTTTTAAATTTAAATGTAGTGTATTCACTCGATGCGTATTGCGTTGATCTGTCAATCCTAAATATTGCCGTCATGTTGCTTAGGAAATTCGTTAGAATGCAGGGCTTAAGATTCAAGTTTTCCAATCTTATTCTTGATTAGTTCCCAATACCATCATTGTTATGAAGAGGTACAAATGAGAAAAAAATCCCTGTAACTGTTTCACTTTCATTGATAGAAAGTTAAATTACACTCGATAGTATAAGCTATGGACTTATTTCAGTTTTCTTTTTAATATTTTTATGGTTCTTTGCGTCTGAACAAAGGAACATCTTATATGATTACTTTCATCTCCGTCTGTCCGTTTGTCTGTCAAGACTCTTTTCCTCAAAAACTCGTGAAGGTATCAAGTTGAAATGAACATCAAATAATTATGTTTACGGTTAATTGAAATTGTGAATAACTCCAATTTTAAGTAAACGTAATCAAAAAAATACGGATATTAATGCTTTATATTTTGAAACTCGCAAGTAAATTAAAACCTATAGGGTACTTTATATTGATCTAGAGTCAATAAATTTGACGAGAAGAAAGATTTCACAGCAAAAGTAAAGGAAAAGTATAAAGAATTTGTAGTCATATCACATGAATTAATACTTTTTTTATAGTTATAGACTCACAATTGCAATTGGAGTATGGACCGTGATATAGAAAATAATATGGGTCAATATTTTTAGGTCGTGTTATAAATATTTAAGATTTTGAATAAATCGGTAATTTTTAAGAAAAACCAAAGTTTCGGAATTCCTGAAATCGATATCTCGGCAGTATCGGTACCTAAAACAGAAAAAAATCATCGAGACTCTTGACGGATGAAATATCTACATACAAAACTTATTTTATACGGAACCCTCCGCACGCGAGTCTTATTTACACTCGTTTACATTTGCCATATTTGACAGCGATTCGTTGCGTATTCTCAGCGTTCAGTGGTAACAAACATGCATTTTCACATTCATACTTTCACCTTATCAATAGTTGTATTAGGGTCCATAATAAATAGCAGCATAGACAAACGAATAAACGTATTTACACAAACATTATAGTAAATGAAAATAGCGGATAAAACCTCGGGGGCAAATAACGCGCTGACAATTCGGGTACCATCGCTCATAAATATAGATTTTATGTTATAGCACACGTGAAAAAAACTTTATTTTATTTTTTGTGCTCCAATATACTTAATTCTTTGAAGTCATGGGCACATATTTTTTTTTAATATTTACATATATATTATTATTATTATGTAGTTCTCTAATATTCATCATTGAAATACAAAATAATCGCTCAACACATTCATACCTGCTATGTAGTATTTATAGATGATTTTATCAATCCATGTCCTTTACGACAAATCTAGGTCATTTGGTAAGTCGTCTTTGCGTAAACCTAAGAATGTAATGAATTTATTCTGCTATAAAGTTAAGCCGGATTGACTGGTTTACGAACATTTTGTTGCCTTTTAATGTGAGGTATTTGAAATTTGCAACATGTTTCGTTTAAGTTAATTACCACGTTCGATGTTAGATCAAAAGTTTGTTTACTGCGAATTGTGATATGTGATTGGAGTGAAAATTTGGATATAACGCACATTATCGATAGTAATACAAGAATTCTATGACCTTCACTCGATTCTTGAGGACGGTTTCTCTTCTGGTAATTGAATTCTTAAACTTGAAACTGTATGTACGTTCATTTTAATAACAAAACGTAACTATAACTATAGTCCGTTTAACGTATTGAAAAAATTTAAGAAACAAAAAAACTATATCAGTTAATGAATTTCTTCCAATAAATTTTTTGGTAATCATCTTTGTAAATTAAGTTGGTATTGCGTAACCCGTATGGTCATGTAATGTTAGTTATGTTATGAAATATTAATAATTTTATTCCCTTTAGGGTATTTTTGGAGGTTTATTTAAAAAAAAATATTTTGATATTTATTTAAGATTTTAAGCAAAATAAGTCATTGTAATTTCAAACTAAATTCAAAAACATATTAATTTTGAAGCATGGATGGCACGGCTTCCCATCCAGCAAAAGCGATGGGTATAACGATCGAGAGAAAGTTTTCAGGAACACTAATTAGCCTTTCATATAAACCCTAAAACAGATAAGAAAATGTTTACTCTAGTTGGTTTTGGCACAGTTAAATTGCACTTTAATGACGTAGCCATGATATTGTGGCCCATAAATCACAATTTATTACTGTAATTGTTCTAACTGTGTCGTATTGCTCTTTGCAAGGTTTTAACAGTAATTGTAAAATTCGTTATGAAAATGTTACAAAAAAGTCGCCATGATTCTGGTGGTCTTTTTGTTACATTTTTGTGCTGAATTAATTAATTTTTGTACTGTATTAGAAATCTGGATTCTTTTATTATACAGTATGACTAATTCGTTCTGCTTGCAGATTAAAAATTAAAAAGAAAAAAAAAACAAATCTTTCTTGTTAAGTAAGCCAATATTATTAACATAGTAGCGCTCAAGATATGTGGAACTAGTCATATTTTTAGACAATAATTTTACTCGCGTTTAAGTTTAATTAATAACATAAGTTAGTATTTTCAATAAATTTTAATGCCGTCCCGAATTTTCAAAGGCTACTAAATTAATAGCTACACAATAGGTAATGTTTCGATAGTAGTATTTAAAAACAGGTGGGGAATCAATAATTAAGTATTGCCTTTAACCAAAAATTAATGGCAATTATCATCAGACAATGAATAATCTCTTAGAGAGCATATTAAGCCGTCAGTACTGGACACCATCATCGAATTGTCGCCTAAGATTATTAGCAAAAAACTTATTAAAATAATAAATTTTGTTTAAAGTAGGTGCCAGTTCTGCTAAACGCCCTTGTGTTTGAGTTTTTTTTTTATTTGACGTCCTTTCGAATTTAGATTTCACGTTTACTATTCATGTTTATAGACGTGGAAGTTGAGTTTGGTTATCTCTTACTAAGTTTTGCGTTCATGACTTTCATTATGATTCTTTTTGTTTTCCTCGCTATAGTTGGCACCGATTTCATAAATTACTAATTTTTTCATAGGTCATTTAAGGCGGTTTTCAAATTTATTTAAAAAAGTAACTCTATTTTACATGTTTTAGTGATTAGGTAATGAAATTTCATAATTCATCTCGCCAAGAGAAAACTAACTCCAAATGTTAAATATTTGCGAACACAGTATGTAAACAAACAGCACCGCGCCAATTTTCCAACGTCAATTTATATTCCAATTACAATAAGCTTTGTAAAATTATCAATAATAAGCATATCCAGAAAATGAACGATTTTTGTTAATTGATAATAAACCGACCTGAAAAATTTTCTCCTATATTTGTGCGCCATTGCTGTTGCTCTCTCACTTACCGTTAACTCTCTTCTGATTCCCGATCTCCCGTGCCTTCAGTGCGAACGTAAAGCGACGTGGAAGCGTATTCCATTTAAGACAAGACGCAACGTAAATAATGAATTTACTTGAATAGGGCCAGTGAGTATTTGGACATGGTTTTTAGTGTAGGTTCAGAGTCGATACAATATCGGTGGTAAATAATATGAATCTTACTATTTAAATTGCATGTAGGTTGTGGTTTGACATCAAAGATTATTGTCACTTATACGTCAATCACACATTGTTGGCAAAGCGAGTGTGGAAGCAGGTGGTATTGATGGAATAGGCTTCTTTATTTATTTTTATACTAAATTATTTACGTTGTATTTTACGAATCAGATTATCTATTAAAATAGTAAGAGAAATGAAATAGGAATGTTATGTTCGGAGACTAGAGACGTGGTGTTTCATTTACATACTGTGTATATGCGTGGGAGACTGTTCTAAGTATTTTTTGAATGTAAACATGTTTAGAAATACATACGACAACTTAGGTTATAAAAAATTATAAATATGTAACTTTTCACATAAACAAGTATCTGATAATTTATGGAACATAAAATTTCACAGATAAAGTAAACAACCACATTCATACATTTCGAGATAAGCAAAAAAAAATCTTATTCTATTATTTATTTGGTAGAAAACATACCCTGTTATTTAATTATTTCGTTAAAGAGCGTAGCTAACTATGTTAAAAATCTAGCTAAATCTGGCTAAATATGTTAAAAATCTATTTTAGCAAAAGGAAAGGTCTGTCAATAGTGAAATACAATTGTAAGATATTTAGATAGGACATTTAAGTAAATATCGGAACAGTGTTTGTGTGGAAAATATCTACTCGGATAACAGTTCCACAATGATCCATACGTAAGACGGATAAACTTTAGAAATCCCTTTCGACTTAGAAATGCGAGTCTGTCGGTCGAGAGCTTTGTGAACACAAGGACACAGGTAAATGAGGTGACTCGTATTCATAACTCAAAAAATATTGGCGATGCACGAGTCTTTCGAAACGGAGCGTCAACGGATACGTTGAATGGTTGTACAAGGGATTGATGGCGAGCGATGCAGAGGATTGAATATCGGGACGCCGCCTGGGCGAGGCCGCGCGGCGAAAGGGAGGCCGTTTTATTGATTGGCTACATCTAGACGAGGCTCTTTTTAGCGTCGGAGGCGTGACAGCACACTTTTTCGCCGCGAAAATATTTCGGGGAAGCGTCGAAGGGTCGCCCGCCCGCGCCGTAACCCGATGAAACAATCCGGCGGCGCGAAACAATTCGGCCGCTTCAAAACACACGGATCCCCCGAAAGACAATTTCTCATTGTTAAGAACGATCTATAAACACCGAACTTTCGCAACTGTTGGAATGTTTCAGTCTTATTCATAATTTATACTAATTGGAGCTGCAAAACTTCGGCCGGAGGCTCGACTTAGAGGGAGACTTGTTTAAAAGAACAATTTGTTCCAACTGCGTTCGGCTAAAGTGGCGATAAATACATTTTTTTTTTCTGAGTTCTATGTACAGACTGTAACTTACGGAGTTAGGGAACGGCGGCCGTCCTGCAAGAGCAGATGTCCGCGCTCGAAGCGAAGTCAGCTTTAAAATTGGAAAAGTCAAAACAAAGTGCATCCCCAGAAGCGAGCGCAACACTCGAAGAATAAATGAATACGCCCAGAAACAAAAGGACGAGCGACAACATTCAGCTCGACTGAACAGGATTATTTGTATCCGTCCGATATTTCGTGTACAGTCAAATTAAAATTATTTTTTTCCAAAAGGAGACAAAAGGAAAAAACGTTTTACGTAATCGCTCCTCCAAATAAAAACACGAAATAATAACCGATACGAATCGGTGGAAAACGTTTTTTAATATATTTCCGAACGGACGTTCAAAATAATTTCTGCTCCGTTGAGCTTCAATACAAAAAAAAAACGTGCTTTTGCAAAGTAGTATTTTTTTGCCCTCAATATAGGGAAGGTGAACGCACAAAGGGGCGGCGGGAAAGGGATTGGCTCGACCCGCCGCCTGACGAGCGTTGAATTTGTGACAAGACGCTATACTCCGACCACTACTAGACGATCGCTCCGACTCCGTGCGAAATATTACAGCATCGTCTATACTGGTATTCCATGTGCGGTATTAATATTTGTTTTGGCTCAACGATGGCTGGTTTTACTGAAAACTGACATCAGCAATTGACCAGATGGCTTTACCCAGAAATAATTATGCCACAATAACTATTGTTTCACGAAACAGCTTAGTGCCGCAACTCTGTCGCCCCGCGCAAAATCACCGTAAAACTGCATTGTACCTATAAGTAGTTTTTTTACTGTTTACAATTACATACTTTACTATTACATAAAGTAGAAATATGAGATAAATTTTGACGTTTATGACATTCCAATCTGAAATAGTTGACATGAATTCGACCAGTTCGTCTGACCTTGACCATTTACATATCGTTGAGTCACTTACATAAGTGTAGTGCAATAAAAATAAAATAAAAGTAATCGACTTGCTTTATTAACTGTAACTAACAGTTCAATATCTTAAATACACAGTAATTAATACTCATTAGAATGTTGCCGCTATTGAGAAAAGTTTTAATTTCCCCACTAAATTTATGGGGATATTTTATATTCTTATAAGGGTCACTCATTATACTGTTACTAGACATTTATTAATTTGGTGTAATCCTATTTACTTCAGTAGCAGTACGCACCTGTAACGTAACATAATAGTATAAACAAAAATAAGCGGAATTTTCCAACGTAAACCTTTTTGGTGCTATCCGCTGTAACAGTTTCAATACTAATGTTATTTGATTCTAGAAATGGTATTCATGTTATGTGCTAGAATAAAAAAAGTTTCGTGGAATATATTTTGCTATAAAAATATTTTTTATGACTGACTCGTCACGAGATCTCTGAAAGTATAGATCCGATTGACTTGAAAGTTGACATAGTTACTTTTTTCGGGATGTAGATCGTCAGAAAGGGCGGGGTTTACGCAAATCATATCTAAAAAAAATCATTATTTACGTCTATGCGGGCGGAGTTGCGGACAAAAGTTAGTATATATATATACATATATATTATTTTCATTAGATATGTGTAACACTGGTCGCGCAGTTTCTACATAATATTAATAGTTAAACTTCGAAGACTCGACAAAATTCTTGAATAAACGCGCAAAAATGAATTTTTATAAGTTCTATTCTATAATGAAGCTAAATAGAGAGATAGAGCTGGCGAGACTCGTAAAAGTTATTTGTCGCCGAGTATACTCTGTTGAATATTATATTCAAACATCTGGAGCTTTTGACTTAAAAGCGAATACTTATTTAAATGAGCGACTTCGTGACATTGAAAAACTAAAGGCTTTTAGTCACGCCAATAATAATTAACAAAAGCAAAATGATAACAGAATCGATGGAAAATACCACATAGATTATAAAATATTTAATTAATCATTACTTGACTGTATTAACAAATAAATTAAATTGATTTGAAAGAGAACGATTGAGAGTGTGTCTAATTCCTTATGTATTCTAAAATATTTGGTAAAACCAAATATGCATACCTTAAGCGCTCGTGACATATGTATGTTATTTAAATTAGAGGTTAATGGTAATATATGAGCTTTTCACCAAAAATCCTTTTTTGAAGTTCTTCAAAACTTTCCTGAAGTGACTAATTAAAATTATTATACAATAATTGTTGTTCATATAAATGTATTACTAATTACAATAAAAATAACTTTGGAATTAATTAAAATTTTTGAAAGTAATTAAAAATAAATTAAAAAAAACAATAGATTTGTTTTTTGGACAATTTGGACAGATTTGAACCCGTGCAGCCTGCGCGCGCGGCTTAAAGCTAAACAGTTGAACTAAATCGTACAGCTGATCCTCGGGCGACAATATTTGTTTTATTTTTGATATTACTACCGCCACATGTTGGGAATTACAAAAACCTAAAACATTCATTTCAATCTCCATTTCAGATATTTAAACGAAATGACAGATCAAAACATGAATAACTGCGAGTTGAAAAATTCAATTACAGCTAATCGGTACTACATCAAGCTAGGATTTTCAATACAGTTATTTCCAATCGATTAGTGATGAGATTAGAAAAGAAATTAAGTTTAAAAGTTGAACAGTTTTTTAGTTACCGTGATTACACGGGATTTTCAGGCGACAGTAGAAGCATATCTACGCTTGCGTTTAAGGCATGCAAAACTTTAAGGTACATATTCACGAATGTCTATTAAAAGTATTGTGTGCGTTCTGGAAATTGGAATATAGAAAAATATAGATTAAAATAGAAAAAAACAAGTAACTTACTAAAGTAACGTAAAAAGGAACGTACCCCTGTATTTTGATACGGCTAATTAACCAATCTTGATCATGAATTTGAGTATTTTATTTTTATGGGGCAATAAGTTGTATGAAGACGGTCGTTTGAATTGGTAAAAGAAGATACCACGAGCAGACCTGCACGGTGAGAGAGAGCGGCGACGCGCTTACGAACTGGACTATATTCAGAATATTCTTAGCAAACTTCGTCCGCACACCACTTGACTCTCTTTGTTGGCTAACTTCACGTTGTAAGGATTTCTCTCGCCTGCCGCACGCGGCTTCCGTTCCATACTAAAGTTTCGCTATCAAATGCGTCTCGAGAACTGAATTGAATGCGATTATTGTGAGATTATTAAATCACTTCAATAAAATTAATACGTGATTAACATATGGAGTCTTCGCAAAATTTGAAAAGGCAGCTACATTTGCAAATGCTTTCATATGAAAAACAGTATAGAAATAAAATCTTGAAATTATTACGTAAGATAAATAATTGCCTTTTCCATGTTAAAAGGCAGCACGAGACGAACATTTTCAATTATCTTCGTTCAGGGCTGGTTTCGCTATTGAATTTACAACTGTCAAAGTGGGCACGTACCGTTCGACTTTGTTAATGAACAGCCAAAGTAAAATGTGCCAACATATCAATTTACTTATCAGTAGCTCTTGAGTTTTATCTTGTTTCATGTAATGCTTTGTTCGTTCTAAAGTTTTCCCTTTAGAAGACTCGATGTTCAGATGATAAAGTTCTGTTTTGAAGTTTTGAGATTTGATCTACCGAATATTGTAATTATTCGTATGTATGTGTACAGCTGAAGTAAAATTGTAAACTATATGAAAAAAACTATGTAAATAGACTGGATAAAAATGCTTATCCGTATTGTAAGTAATCGATTTTTAGCACAAAATTAGCTTTTGAGAAAGGTTAGTCTACTTTTTAGAAAAAAGCAATTAAATTAATTCGTACGAAATCGAAAAAGGTCGAAACAGATCCGCACATCGATGATAGTTTAGCATCACATATACGTGTGATATTTAATAAAAAATGTGTTTTTTTATTCTTCATGAAATTCTAAATTCTTAGATCAAGCTAGATTCACATTTAATCGGTTATTATTATTTGTTGTTATAATTTAGACTTTGCGCTAGATCACACTTTTGACCCTTATATACGAGTACATTATCATTTTTCCGACAAATCAAAAGTAAAAAAAAAAAGCAATTTTTATTTAATGTTTTTTATTTAAACACATGTTTATTTGTTAAGATATTCGTTATAATATATGGACTCTATGAAAATTTTACTTGCCTATCTATTACCGCTCAAACGGTCCAACGCTTTAAAGGTCGGACAGTCAGACGGAAGGACGGACAGACGACGTATGCTTGATCGTAGGATCCTGTTAACATGATAACATGGAATAGCAAAAAGAGTAAGATGAAATGACTTTTTTAAAATTTGGCTAAAATAAAAATTAAAAAACTAAGAAACAATGTAAAATTTTAATGGCAATTAAATGATATTAAATGATTTGGGGCTACTCAAGTATATAATCATTGTTGCTATGGAGCTGCTTTAGTATATAATAATTTTATATTCACCATCAGACGCGTATTTCATATGTTTCTGGGTTAAGCACATTGGTCTATAATACATATCTCTTTTTTATACATCTATAGTTAAGCAGTGTTCGGTAATAACTGTAAGGGAGAGACAAAAAGAGAATCATAGATAAAAGTGATCCGATAGGTGTCCAATTTCACCAAATTTAATCAAGAAAAGCCCAAAACATAAAACTGAACAAATTGTTGTTTGTCTTATTGTTACTATTTTTATAATCGTAGAAGTTTTTTTGAAGTGAAACCTCTTTTGGGACGGTGTGAATTGGATTTTGGTAAAAGAGATATCTATAGGTGTACACATAGGTTTTAGGCTGTGAGAGAATGAGATAGAATGCGTTTCTATGTAGTTTCCCTTTCCTTCGTCTCCTTATGTGATGGTTCGTAGCGGCGTACGTCCTCAATACTCTACCGTCGTACACGGACTGCGTACCATGGAGAGTAAACTCTATGCTGTATACTATATTTTTAATCTACTCGAAATATTTACTACGAGAGGGAGAGAGAGAGAGAAACGTTGAAATCTATGGCACATTATTTTCTGTTAAATCGCAGTGGCTATGGCACATTTTTAAAAATAGTTTTATATTGAATCGACCAATTTATATCTTTACTAAAATCTTACTTTAAGTAATAAAAACGTTGTCGATCAATCGCATTCTCTCTCTTTTTTTCTCTCCGTTTATCACATCCAAAGTAGGGCTTCCAATCCCGCACCCCATGCTCGATCCCGGTATTGTCGGGAGTTGGAATTCAAATCCCGCGGGATCCCGGTATTGGCGGGATCCCGCGACAAAGTACTTCGACAGCAAGTTTCACCGGCTTCAGGATATTTTCTAAATTCACTAATGCATCAAATTCATGTTGTGAAAATCTATACTCAATGTTCGCACTAAGACCCAGGTCAATTAAGGTTTTAGCAATGCACAATTTTAGTTTGTTAAATTTTTCAACCATCACAGCTAAACTACTCCATCTTGTCTTACAATCTCCATCTAACTCAATTTTCCGTTCAAATTCGTTCTTGACGTATTTTTGAAGCACGTCATTTTTAGTGGGTGAACATTTAAACATACGTACAATTTTTCGAACCTTATTGATAATATCTTTAAAATCAGGTATTAATTCTCCTTCTGTTGCAAAGACACAACTTCAACCGTAAATCCACTATTTTAACTTATATTTGGCCTGCGTCGTTGTCATTTGATTCAGCCTCAGAATTGTCAAGTATATCATCATCAATTGGTTCTTGTCGAATAGACTCATTTTTTTATAAAGTACGTCTAATATTCCTAGTTGCAAACCATGAGCGTAACACAGTTGTTGAAATGCAGGGACCAAACTACCGGTTTTAACCATAACTGACGCTCCATCAGTTGTAATTGCTACAATATCTTCATCTAAGTCAATTTCAAATTTCTTTAATTTCTTTCTTAAAGTCTCTACGCAAACGGTTGCTGGAATACTTCCAAAATACGAGTAAATCCTAAATTCCAAAACAAAGCACGATCATTTGCGTAGGTATGTGCGTTGATGTTTAGATACCGCCTGTTACTTGAAGATGTCCACTCGTCAAAGTAAGCGAGAAACGGTGGCCAGTTTCTTTCAATTGCGATAATTCATTGACAACTTTCATACGAAGAGTCATACCGTAATTCATAACCATCATTCGAATAGTTGTTGACGATCGTGGCAGAAGGAAGCCTTTAGCTTTAAACAATTCTCGTAAATCTTCTGAGGTGACGAAAAACACTGTAATCCGTCCTTTGCAGTCATACGTGCAACCCTTTCTTCCATTGAATTTTCACTGTTTTGGATTGGAAAATGATGGGTAATTTTCGTCCTCTTTGAAGGCGACGGTAATTCTGGAGATAACATGGACAAGTTTGTACTCACACTTGATGACGATACAGCGTTTTCGGGTACTTTTTTGTTTAAGTCCTCTATTTGATGCTTGGCTTTTAAATGCACGTGTAATCCTTTCGTGGACCTAGCAGTGGTTTTGATAACAGTCTTGCAACGTTTACATTTTGCAGATAATTCATCTTCAGATTTAAGAAAATGTTCCCAAACAAACGAATTACTCGCAAAAGAACTATATTTCACTATACTGGACATTTTAATTTTTAATTATAGTATAACTGCACCAATACACTTTAATAATATACTGGAAAAGTAATAATTTAAGTATTTATCAATTTTTCGAAAGAGAATATTTATTAGCAGTTGTAAGAAGCATAGATAAATGACACTCGTCGCCCCCGCATTGAGACGTACGGCAGCGACACGCCGAGCCGTGCCGCGCTAGCAGTCAGTAGCCGACCGTTCGCGGTCATGAATGGTCATACGCATGTTTCTTTACAGTCCCGCAAATCGAGCGGGATGCCGCACACGTAATCCCGCAGCACGCGGGACTAAAAAATGATGCGGGATCCCGGAATACCGAGATCTCGGTATTGCGGGATTGGAAGCCCTAATCCAAAGTGTATTCATCTCGATCGCTTAAAAATTAACCAGAATATTAAGTTTCACTTCTACCGCATGTGAATGTAAGGCGATTTTTTCCGTGTGCTATTGCATTAGAAATGTAGACGAAGTGCTCGATTTAACGAAGGTAAAATGTCATTTGGCACCTCACACGGCAATCATAACATCAGAGTATTACAAATTGAGATAGCATTTAAGAATCCTTAAGTGCCGTGTTGACAGTAATTACTCTAACTAGTAAAGCATACGTAACCCATAAATAATTAATAATACGCTCCTGCGTTATGTACATCCAGTCGAGATATATCATAGCCCCGATATCTGGGCCGTGAAACCCGAGGTCGAGCCCGTTTGAATACCTGATATCTCAGTTTCCCTCGCAAGCAAGCAAAATGTATGGATGATTTTGCATAATAAAACACACGAGGTTATCAGACGCCCGCCTCTGGTCGATACCTGGCACGCCCACTGTTAGATAATGCGGCTCGTTTATCTCGCGAATTGCGAATGCTACTGGCGAATGGAATTTCTATTCTTTCACTTTCGCTTTGTTTTCTTCTGTCGCTTCTTTGCATTACAGTTATTATTGTTTTATATTTTTTTTCTATCTTAAAATTAAAATTGATATAACAAATTGTGTTCGTTTAGTGCCAGTAATTTTAGTGTATGATCACAATTAGTTTTGTCAAATCGAATGTGATTGTCGTTGTATGGTAGTTAAACAATGGTAGTTAAAAAATGGTAGTCTCCTACCATATTTTTCCATTAACTAAGCAATAATGTTATACGTAGTATCAAAATCATTAATCTTCTTCATATTAAAGATCATATCTAAAAGTTACGATTGGCACACGATTTAAATTGTAAAAGTTTTTTTAGAATATTTTTTAGAGGCAGACGAAATTGCACGCTTCCAGAAAGTCATGGCCACCTGGAGACTCCCAACCCTGCAAGAGTCACCAGTGCATCGCCGGCCTCTTGAGTAAGAATAGAATATTTAGTGAAGGGGAGTAGGGTGATGAAAGGGGTTAATCCA
This sequence comes from Eumeta japonica, assembly GCA_005406025.1. Classification (NCBI taxonomy): domain Eukaryota; kingdom Metazoa; phylum Arthropoda; class Insecta; order Lepidoptera; family Psychidae; genus Eumeta; species Eumeta japonica. The sequence goes on along the minus strand of BGZK01002173.1, from coordinate 52,790 downwards.
CCGGAACTCTCATTCACTGGGCGAAAAGAAATAGAGGAAGCTGTTATTTCAAATCTGTATTTTGTGAGAGTCAGTATCGAGCCGAGCCATTTTTGTGCTGCGGCTTAAATGACTGTAACATGACTCTACCACTCTAAAAACAATTAACTAATTCTAAGCACTTAGCGTTGGGTTTCGCCATGAAAGTTTAATCACTCAATCCCAATAATCAACCATCAATTCCTAAGTATATCTATATTGGCGAGTTGACGACCGGTTAAAATACTTGAAGGATGATTAAAAATTTGACCATCCTTGAAGTATTTTAAATATTTTTGAGCTTGGAGAACTTGGAAAAGGCACTAAAATCAAACTTTTAAGCGTGATAAACTAATAAGTTTATTGCTACTTTACTTTTGAATGCATACAGCTTCAAAATAGTACTTAAGAAATTTCAGGGAGGACCTGTAGGGTCAACCGTCTTTCAAATTTTCAAACTCATAAACTGATAGAAAATATTTACAGCTCAAGGAGCTCAAAGACACATCGATAAATATCATAGCAGAAAGTTTTAGGGCTGGCCTGTAGGGTTAATCGTTTTCCGGGTTTTACACATAGCGGCACGATACCGATATATCATCGCTGACAGGATATCGACGGCGATATATCGTTACTTGATTCGCGCGTCTATTCAAAATAAAGGGGAATATCGTGTAAAGCTTTACTTCGCGATAATTCATTATCAGATTTTTGCCTGCAACATATAACTCACCGCTGATCTTTGAAACTGCTCTTACATTATGAATCACAATTCAGCAAATGGAAATGTGTAACCGTGCTTGTTAGACGTACGATATCTGTCAATCCTCTGGCATTATAATTGACTTTGCTATCGATATAAGACAATTTAAAATGTTAGATATTTTACAGCGAGTAAGAACACACGAACGTAGTTCCTTCGGAGCTTCTTGTAACTTCTCAAATAGTGTAATTTTTTTTCTTAATTTAGCATTCATTATTGGGCTGTGTCGGTGATGATACATATTTTTTTATCGCTAACGTTTAATAAAAAAAAATAACCCCTGTAAAGCCATGACGCTTGCCAGCAACATGCATTAACATGCAGCATGCAATCCACCGCTGACCCTCGAATCTGCCTCTCGACTATGGATCTCTATCTAAAAAATTGCAACCCCTCTCGAATCAATAATCAATTCTTTAGATAGAGATTCATAGGGGAGGGGCAGATTCGAGGGTCAGCGGTGGGTTGCATGCTGAATGTTAACGTATGTTGCAGGCATGCGGCTCGTCTATTGTTTTTGAATTCAATTTATGGTTTGAGAACATAGAAGTTGGTATTGAAGAAAATATTTCGGTGATTGAACTCGCGATCGAAAAAATGAAAATAATATAGAACACGACATGATTAAACAAATATCATTTCATCTATAGCACTGACGAGGCATAAAATTTCTCTGTTTATACTAAACAGTGTCATATAAATAACAAGAGCTCGTGTAACTCGACAAACATATAGCACATTTGTAAAAATAGAACTAAAATAGAGGACACTTATGAACAGAGCACGACCATTGAACTAAAATTTAAGTACACGTAAAATCTAAATTTATTTAGTAAATATAGCTCTTTATAGTAAATTAAACCTCACTATATGCGACAACAGTAATTCGATAAGGTGCTAGCTAAAGACCCGTATTGACAGAGGCCGCAGCGCAACGCAAAGGCCCAGAGCAATTAGTGTATGTGCCCTACAAATTTTCCTATAATCCGGTTATGGCGTAATTATTATACAATGACGTTTTATTCCCGAACCGAGATTGTGGTCTGATTAATGGATAGGTACAATGTGAACAGAGGTAGGATATTCGAGATGTTTTTGTAAAACGTATTTTGGTTATTCAGTTGCCATTGCACATAAAGTTCGTTTTCGATTAAAAATAATATAATAATAAAGCTTTTGTATTTCGATAGTCCATTATTTACGGCTTTTTTGATTTTTATAGTTACACTTGTTTAGACTTGTTAAGGCTGTAACAGTATGCGTGCAGCTTGCAACGAATATTCTCTAAGCTGGATTAAGGCGTGGAAGGGGTAGCGATTAATTGTAGTTGCAGGCCTTAACAATCGGCTAACTCTCTTGAGTGTTATGCCAGTACAGTTGTACATCGTCACATTTTAAATTTATAGAATTGCCCATTTAGAAACTGTAGAATAATAAAACATATTGAAATTAAAAAATGAAATTCTTTGCCAACAAGGTATGTCGAGGTTGCTCGGCCATCTGGAAAGTATAAATGAATATAGACTGATGAAGGAAATTCATCGATTGAACGTATGTAAAAGAAGGGTCGGTAAGTAGAGCGCTCAAAAATTTTATTACCAAATTAGTATTAAAAAACGCCCAATTGTATAAAACTACCGATTAATGTGAGTGAAGTAAGAGAGATATGCGAACATTGCACCATGTCGAGATCTTTGTTTTTGTAGTATAGTCGAGGAGTAACCTTGTTTACGAATCATCCGAGAGTCACCGCCACCCGTAACTCCAGAGGAGTCACCAATGCGTTACCGGCTTGGGAGGGATTGGGATATCTAAGGAACGGCGATAGGGTTCATGGAAGGGGCAAGGAAGGAGTGGGCGAAGGGCAAGTGGGCCATCTGACATGTGCTATCTGTCTACTTTTCAATGAAATATTATCGAATTCCAGTTCGCTCTCTATTTTAATATCGATCCTACACCCGATTCAGATCTTAGCCCCGTTCTCTTCTTTAGGCATAATCAAATTTACACAAAAGTTAATAACAATCCGTTTCAATAATCGAAGTGTGAAAGAAAACCAAACATAGGAGCATTAGTAGAGCATAGAAATAGGAATGGGTTTTTAGTTAGTCAATTAAAGTAGAGTTAGGTTAGGTTAGTAAATAAGTACAATTTAATGAATTAAGATAAATATTCAATTTTTTTTTCACAACACCGACGTCTTCACAAAACTACTGATACGATACAACATTCGTGGTATCGTGTTTTCAGCACAAAACTCGTTCTGCTTTGGCGTTGATTAAAATTCAAACTCGGAAACTGCATTTCCGATTCCTAAGGGGATACGAGAGGCCTCGTAATTAAATTTTAAAGTAGACTTATTTTAAGAAGCATTAAGTCAATATCGCTTTTTAAAACTGGCTGTGGTTTTCATAGATATTACTCATTCTATTAAAATGAAATCACGCCGGTACGCTTTTAAATTAGACTGCGCGATGGGTTTGATAGGTGAATGGTGTTTGCAAAATATGAGTTATGCTATCTCATAACCCAGGTCAAGGTTGCTAATGCATCCCAAAATAAACCTTAACAAAATTTTTTTATGGTTTATTTTGGGATGCAATATCAACCTTGACCTGGGTACCAAGAAAAGTGTAGCCATTCATTTTGTAGGGTGAAGACTACTAGCTTTTATGATGGAATTTCAAATTTCAACAGTGGTATACTATCTGAATGATGATATATTCGTGTGGTTTATTCTTAATCGATGGTGCATTTATTTACGAATACTATTATTTGTTATTATTACTATTCATATTAATGGACGGTAATGATCTAAAATTAAGGAAGCAAATTTAATACCGATGGCCGTTCACTGAATAATAGTGTTGTCTTGAAATCGGAAGGTGCATTCAAAGCGGCAAACCGGGTACAATGACGACAGGCGAGTTGGTCAATAAGTTCATTGACGACTGGCGAATCGATCTATAAGTTTCTATCGTAAGTTAATCAACTCGCTGCATGTGTCGGAGATTACGTTTAGTCGTTGGTTGCGGATTGTCGTTAACAACCCAGAGTCAGCGCTGAGCCGGTTGAGCTTCAAGCCCCTCAATTTAAAAGACAGCGCAAGGGCATGCCTTAGCAGTGGAGTGATTTAAAACTTGACACAATTTTTATTATTAAAAAAATCCGAATTGACTTTCTAGTGAGATTTATTTATTGACAGCTGACCTGACATACGTTGTTCTACCCTTTTTTGTGGGTGGATTGTCTATATAGATAATGCCCGCAGTTCCATCAGCATAGATAGTGAACATAGAATGAATTCTTTCATCTTTCTTATCGGTCGACGTCAATTTCAATCCCGGTTTCGCTTCCTATTCCGATCTCAACCCCATGCGTGTTTTCAACCTCAGTTTCGATCTCGATTTCGGTCTCGGTCTCATAGTCGAGTTTGTTCCCGTCTCGTTTTCAATTCCAATTCCGCTACCAGTTACTTCGATTTGGACGAAGTCTGAGGCAAATGTCGGTAGTCTAATATAGTAATAAATAATATAGCTATATATTAGTGAATTAATTTTTGGAATCGGTTCAGTAGTTCGATATAATAGTAAAAGTAAGCAAATGAAACCGGGACTTCGCACAATATATCATTAAAATTTTACCGTAATCGTATCAATAGCTTAGACACGCATAGGGCACAAACATACATACATATTTATATATCAAGATTAAACATAAAAGTAGTGTATATAATGCATTTAAATATTTATTGTTGAAAATGAACATAAATCAATTCTCCCGTGAAAAATCATCACATTCCGGCCGTATATCTATTAAATACAACTATTAAAGCTCGGATAAATAAATAAATCAACTCAAATACACGACTAGCAGACTGATTGTGTCATTCATATTTTGTACGAGAATACCATCCTGTGATTTGATATAAATCGTCGTCCATTGTTCATTTTATATTGCACTGTATAGATCATCTTTTGAACAAATTGGGCGAAACTATTCAAGTAAAAAAAAAAGTAAAGGCTTTCATTATTATTATTCAAGATATTTAGGACTTATTTTGTTTACGATTACTGATATTCTATTGTAGTGGTATCTGAGATAGAAAAGTACGTGACAAATGTAAAGTAATTAAAAACCCATATCATACTACAATGATTATTAAATAAAAGAAGACCCTTTATGTTAATGCAAAATTTTAAAATGGACGATAGTAATGTTTTAATTTTTTTTGTTTATTTTGTGCCTGAGCTATGTACGAATTGAATTGCTTCCAAAGAAAACATCACTATTGTACATTTCAATATAAATTCGATCGCTCAAAGGGAACGATTTCATGACTTGGATAAAAATAGAGCGGCGCTCGGCGTAAAATATTTATCACGGTTACGGATGATGAGTTTCGTATGTATAGGAAAAACTTTTACTTGGCAAATATTTCAGGCTCTCCACAGCTTATGTAATTTGGAGGTGCTATTATTAGTATCACAGAATATTTTTCTTTTTGCAATCGCTGTCAAAATATTGAAAAGACATTCAATATGGATGCCCATCGGTCTCGCTTCGCCGTTCGTCGATCTTTCTCTGTGACAGATTAAAGGAGATTATTATTTATTATTAATAACTATAAATTGTCCAATTTTTTTAGGTGTTATCTGGTTATCCAAAAAAAAATGGAAATCTGAACATGCGAATATTCCTAACGGTACACAACGAAACAACGAAAACCTATAAGCCCGAATGCCCGAACGTCAGCGCGGACGTCACTTAAATAAATACAGCCGAGATTAAAGTCGTTAGTGTCCGAAATCGGGAAACGTCGCCGTTAGTATTCGGAGGCAAATAGTCCTGTAACGGAGGCCGTATATCTGCCGGGATTGCAGGCTGTATGCGCGTTCCCCCGCCGCCCGCCCCCCGCGGCCCTCCTGCTACCCGTCTCTCCCTCGTACCCCTCCCCGAGGTACGGTCACGAACGAATGACAATCGATCCCACACGTTACGACGTGAGCATGTCGCTTTAGGCCCGTACGATCCGCGATTTTCATTTCCTTGAAAAACATTTTTTTCGGTATTACCCCGCGCGCAGAAATGGTTTCAGATATATATTAAAGGATTGGATGGAGGCATATTAGATAATAAGGCGGCCATAATCACACGTTTCAATTTTTTTTTTTCTAGAGCAGTGTAGGATTTATTTTGAACGTAATAACGAAATTATAACTCGGAACAGAAGCTATACGAGTTTCGACGAAGCAATCATGAGGTGATCACATTTTTTAACTAATTGGGTTTGTTACTATGGATACAATAGTATCCATAGTAAAACGCATTGTAGGTAGTCGTGCCTACGTCGGTACGTTGTGATAAAGAAAAGTAGTTATTTTCGCTGTCTAACATTGCTACAGCATAATAAAAAAAGATTGATGTATTTTATTAAATTTAATATCATATTAGTCCGTTATATTATTATATTAGAAGATTAGTTTTCGTTGGCGGTTCTGTCTACGTAAATATAGATTATATTGGTATTCGTTTTTGCGTTATTCTATCTCGATTATCGGGGTACAACATTTTCCCACAATTTTTTCAAGATAATTAATTCTACAAGATAGGTTGCTGAGAAAATTTCGTTTACTTTGTACAATTTTTTTCCTAATATGGCTATGTTAACCATAAAATTGACGAACAAACAGTGAAAAATTGTAATTCGCACTTTTAGTACTTAAGTGTAACTAAATGGAATTTGTTATATTTGCTAACGCTCATCGGAATATAAGTTCAACGGAAAAAAAATTATAGCTGTCTTGTATATGGTGGGTCAGTATAGCGTAATCAGTTTACAATGCATACCATGTACACCATGTCATTATACCATGGACAGTTTCAGTTTTTCGCAAAATACAAGTGCTAGTAAAATTACGGAAAACCGACATAAAGTATAACACCATTATTCTGCTTATGTTAATAAAATTGAAAGCAGTTAATGTTATTAACACCTTTGGTGTGGATGTTTTTTTTTTAAATACTTTCAATGTATTAACGGCCATTTCTGTTACCTTTGATCAGCGGTCTCCGTTTGATAAGGGACCTTAAAAGGACAGGCACCAAAAAGATTTAAATATTACAGTTATAGAGCTGATATTGATAATATTCTACTGCAATAATGTTGATCTCGCTCGTCTCTACCTGTTGTTTAGTTTCGCTCAAGCGCATTTCATGTTATCTATACTGTATAATTAAATCGTTCCTTATATGTAGCAAGTTGAGATTTAAGATCTTGTTCGCATTGTCCGTTCTACTCCAGTAACCAAAATTTAAACGTCTTTGACAGGCACCAAAGTGCTTCTATTAATTTTCCGTTTTCCCACGATCCCGGAAGCCTTGCCGGTCGAATAACTCAAACGTCATTAACTATTTAAATAGCGTTATACGTCATCATTCAGTTGTATGCCTTGGAAGAAAATCGTTAGGCTCTTTAATACATGCGAATAGTAAGCATATAGGTAGACGTTTATCTATGCGTCTGCCAGGTGTGCCAATAATTGTCGTTTATTCTGTTTTTTTATTAAATGACCTTATTTTGGACGATGGATTTTCTAGGGAAGTTTTCTTTTTAAGTACCTTTGGGTTTTTATTTTTTAATTATATTATATTACAAGCAATTAGGGAATTACCATCTGACTGACACGAAATGGTTATTGAATTTGCGTGTATGCAGCTTGGACAAAAAAATCGCATTGAGATTTGTGTCGATCCCGTATGCATAGGTGTACCGTATGTGTTTTTGTTTACGGAACCGCAGTGAAAGTCAGTAGAAAAAGAGAAAGTTGGGTTCGAGCGCAGAGATTTCAGCATCAAACAAATTTATTTGGATAACTTTCCCTTCTTTTTCACTGCTGGGTTATAAGGCACATTTTTAATTAAAGGGCGGCTAAATATAATAAGTGCTCGGACATTACTATCAAGATATGTTATTATTACTAAGCTTTACAGAGTCATACAAATGCAATGACAATTGCAGTTTTGTTTATAGAAACGAAACTACAGGCATTACATACAGATAATTAGATAATGTCTGTAGTTAGGGACTGATCGGGCATCGGAATTTTTATTTATGTTATATTGTTGCGTCATCTATTGGAAAGCTGATAGGTTTGGAAAGTTTTGTTATTTCCGAAAATGTGCACAAGAATACTAATGGAACAAAGAAAGACCAAATGGAATAAAAAAAATCATTTATTCATTCAGATTATTCTTTCGGAACAAATATTTGGAAAATCCAAAAGTGCACGACTCATTATGTTCATTCGTTTTTTGTTAATAACTATTAAACGACACAAATCAAGTTAACCATTTTCAATACCAATCTCCGGACAGTGGATCTCAAGCTATTAAAAAAAAAAATGGATCAAATTAGTGAATTTTTGCTCGCTATCGTGTCCGGAACGAAAAAGTGTTGATTGACAGGAAATTTCTTTGACTATTTTGATAGTTTTTCTAATTGTATTATGTTAAATCGATTTGAACCAGTGATAGAATTAATCTTCATTAAATTATCTATCAAATAGTGCACAGGTTAATAAAATTACATGAATTATTAATCGTGTTATTGATGAAAAAAGTTACGAAATTGAGGAAAAATTATTCGTTCGTAGAGCACTTCTTAATGCTTCGCATTATGAGTCGTGCAATAAATGTAATAAGTACGTAAGGTCGAGGAAAAGGTTTTTTCGAATTTTATATTCAAATCCAAAAAAGTTTTTCATTATACTTACGTGTAGTATATATTACAGTATATTATATTATGGTATTACTATATATACTATATATTATAGTATATATTACTATATGCTATTTTGTTCAAGAACTTATTATTATTTTATAGGTAGTGACCAAATTTTATTGCTGTAGAAATTTTTGGACTTCTGATCAAAAAACTGCAACAACCAGTTTTGACATTCCTCTTTTGATGCTAACCTAACACTACCTATAGAATTATAAAGAGACCGAAAAAGAAGAAAACCTGATAGTGCAAGTTCAGAGCTATATGCTGAATGCATTTACATTTCTCAATCAACTCTCTCAAAATTTGCTGCGTGGCTAAAAATGTGTGTGGTCTGGCGTTATCATAGTGGAACATGGCGGAAAATGGCGGAACACCGTTTTTACTTTTGCTTTCTTTTTTTTGTTAAAGTCTTCTATTTAATGGTATCAAAATGGTTTTACTGCAACTCCTTACTTATAAAATACGAAAAAACTTTTTTCACGATCTAATATAACAGTTACAGTTAATCTAAAAAGGGTAATTAAAACACAAACGCATCTAAAGATTTATTTACATATTCACTTTCGGTTACAAGACGGGAGTTGTATAATTGCTGTAAAGCACACGAAGTATAATACTCTGTAAATCAGTTGGTGATGCAGTTCAGTCGTGAGTATTTTTAAATTCGACATACACACAAGCGAGTGCGCGGTAAAACGTCACCGTTGTTATTAACCGTCAGACAACAACAGCGAATGAATTCACATTCCGGGAAGCGCGTGAGCGACGCCTCACACGTCTGCCGACAATCGCGGCTATCATTAGACAAGTTCTCAATTTGCCTGAGATATCTCAGTCATTTCCGCGCTCCGGCGTCTGACGTCCCGAATCGAGCGCTTGAAGTTAGACGCTGGGAATCACATGCCGGAATAAATGTTGATTTATTCCTTTTTAAAGGGAAATTGACGACATCTATATATGATAAATTTTCTACATTTGTTTTAAAAACAATGCGATTCCGATGTATCTGTGCGTATGGCCAGTAACATGAGTGACGGTAAGGTGAATATTGAAAATTCAAAAGCGTATTAAATAAGCTTGCATAATGTTATTTTTATTACTAATTAAAAGTTTTCACTGTTAATTATCACGAACGGCGTAAACCTTCTTGAATATGAATTTATAATTTAAGTTTCGTTATAATTCCGGCCTTGGAATGAATTTTATTGGCATCCTAGGTCTAAAATACATTTTATAATCTTTTGCGAATTTTTAAAGGTATTTCAATGTCGAATATGTTGCAATTGATTTAGCAGTTGTGTTCTAAAGACGGGACGAATCATAAGCTAATACTATCGGCTTTGTAAATTTAATTGGCCTAGATGCGGATGTTTAAATTCGTAACAGTAACAAAGGTCTGAATTATTGGTGGGTTTATTTTGATTGAAACGTTTTCCCCGTTTAATAAAAAATATTATAATGAATATGAAAGACAGTAATTAAGAAAAATAAGAAATAAGAAAGAATAATATGCGAGTTTTCATCATCATCATCATCATCGCTCAACCTTCAGCCAGTCGCAATGACTGAAAGGGACAAGTCCCGATACACCGAAGGGAGCGTAAGTATAGGGAGAAGTGTAGGTTCTAGCTTGGATTAGGAGTGACGGGAGTGTAGAGGCAGCCGGTATTAGTGCAACATTTAGCCAGAAACTAGATTCGGGATAGGTTATTACCTATATACTACAGGGTGTCAATTTGTAAAAATAGTTTTATTGCTCCTTCTTAATAGGAATGGTCATCATTTTCTTTCTATATGAAGCTATTTTAATAATGATCTAAATTCACACCTATTTACCAATAGAGGTTAAGCAGAGACTATAGATTTCGACATGGTACGATCTTTGCAAATTTCTCTTGTTCCACTGACATCCATCAATCTTTACATGCAACTTCGTCAGTTTCGGGTGCTCAAAATTTGGCCCTTTTTTAATATGCAGCCAATTGCGTCTGCATAGGATTTTCTAAGGCGACCCTAACCGACCTTTCCACCACACACACATTTGCTCTGTATATATATGTTTTCGCTCTATAGCTATTTTATCATTTTGCATATAATTTGTTAGCAAAATAGAAGCAGACAATTAATATATTACTATCATTTAGATAACTACTAGTGATGTCCAGTGAATATTTTTTTTGAGAAAATATGGAACGTATGAACACGGTCATTGGGTTCCACAATGACAAATGTTGTTGTACATACATCTAGAATATCTTCATAATAATAGGTTTAAATGATCCGGCTAACTGTTTTTAAATACAATTTTCCCGTTTAAGTAAACAACTTTCTTCTTCTAAAAGCCGAATGGAATATCCTATTCGATACGAGAAAAAAAAACAATAGTGTTGTCATCAATACAAGTCGGCCTTAGCGCCGACGCCGCGGCGCGTCTACTCCCGAGATGTATCGATTTAATCCAGAACGTTTCGGGCTATTTCCTTGGAGAAAATCGAAGCCGGATACTCTCGGAATGGGGGCTGCGATGCGTCTGCACGATCTTCGGGACGATTGTACGCCGAAAATAATCTGAATGAAATATTTCGATAATTCTCTTTCGGATTTTTTTAAAATATATATTATACAGAAAAACAAAAACTAGACTTTATACATAGACTCTCCTTTCATGACGTAGATTATCTATATCGCTATAAAAATCTTGAGCGTCTGTCTGTGCATTCAATTTTTTTTGTACAATTCGTGATAGATGGTCGTTTGATCTGAATTCAAAATTATCCCAATTCTAGCATTTCTAAAATTTACGTCTGTTTGCCTTTGTCTGTCTGTCTGCGTGTCCTTTTATATTTAAAAAAAACGGTTTAATTGATCGTGACGACGCGCGTTGTGTACGAGTGCACGCGAAAGTGTTGAGTTTGTGTGTGCTTATGCGTGCTCGTCTTTATGAATTATAATCTTATCATGATTTTCCATAATTAAAAGGTTATGTAAATCTGTCATTTAATCTCTTGTTATTTGTTTTATACCAATGAAATATATGACTGTTATTTCTTAATAATAATATTGTAAAGCGGTAGAGTTTCCAAAATTGTAAAATTTGGGTATGAGTTGTAATCTGTGGAACTATAGATCCAATTTCCAAAATTCTGCCACTAATAGGAAGCTATTATCCTAATTCCTGAGCGCTTTAAACTATTTTTAATTATGGTAAAAATGTGTTTTCACAGCAATATTAGTTGAAGTCAGAAAAAACTAGATGATAGGCTGGTTTCTTGGCGTGCGTTGCGTAAACGGTTTGAAATAAGGAAATAAAATGTATATCATAAATATTTAATACCTTTAATAGCTTTACAAATGAGTGCACGTCACCATATATCTATATTTAATATTTCGGCCACAGAGACGAATTCTATGTTAAGCGATCTTTTCTAAGCGAGAGAAATTTACCAAATGCTTGGATATGTGGATATTGTTTTTAAGTACTTTCTATGGATATTTATAAAAGCAAATGGTTTATTCAGCGTGAACCGATGGCAACTTAGTGGTTAAGGCTTGGCTACGGATCGGAAGGTATCAGGCTCAATCTTGACCATGGCCGAATTAACCGATGAGTTTTGAATTTAAAATAACGCGATTCACATCTCTAGAGCGTGTTAAACTGTTGGTCGCCGACGGTGTCATCACGTCGGTGACGATGATCCTAAACAGCATACAATCCGCACTGGGTCAGTGTGGAGGCTTTTAAGGTTCAAGCCTATCAATCCGAAATATAAAGACTGTAGGAGGGCATGGCTTATTAGTGGGCTAAATAAAGCTTGACACAACAATCGGTATGGATAAGGTGTTTGATTTTTAGAGTATATTAATTTATGGAGTAGTTTATGAAACAATCGATCGAAATTGAATTTGATCTGATGATAATCCGTATAATGGAAAAACGCAATAAGAGAGAATTTTTGGAAATACTCCTTTTGTGAGAGCAAAAAGGGGTTGATTTTTGTATGAAACTTTTTATGGAGCAAGGTATGACTAGGTTTGGTTTAAATATTGCTTATTGAAAATGGTGAAACACGTTTTTCACACGTAGTATTGTATACTGTGTAAAAATGATTGCCCATTTTGTTGGTCGTTTTTGTGTGCCTAATCCATTCAACCAATTAACTGGCAATATGTTGTGATAGCAAAGGAGAAGGTTCCTAAAAAAACTAATAAGTATCTACGATTTCGTTTCCGTATTCGTATTATTGAACGAAATTTCTGTACCCATTCTAAAAATTCTCCCACTTATACCAAGCTACACTATCTCCGAGTTCTACAGCCTATTTCTTTTTATGTACCAGTTCTCTCCAAATTAGAACCGTGATCGGTAGCGGAATCGAAATTGCGTACCGGAAAAAGAGCAGAATCGAAAGTTGAGAACGGAAGATATTGAAATCGAGAACGAAATGAAGGATAGAATCAAGTGTGGGACTAAAATTAGAATCAAGAGCATGATTGGAATCGGAATAAGGAGCAGTTCCGAGATTAGAATTCGGAGTAAAAGTAAAATCGTGATCTACTTGATCAAGTCCGGGTTCGCAATTAGAAGCGGGACCCTGGTCGTAATCGAGAATTAATTGGCATCGATATTTAAGATGTTGGATTTCATTTTGTTGTCCACGCGGGAGGAACCTAGTATATATGTGTCTTATGCATATATAAGCGAAATACCACCGACTGACAGACTCATTACGAGATTTATTTATATGTGCGTGCGTGCGTTTTTTATAGGTCTCGTATCCCACAGACATTAATTAAATATTTATGATATAAACATAAGCACGTTCCGAACTATAATCAAGGTGAACGACTTTTAACTTTTTTAGTGTCAAATACGACTCTTAGTAATAATTAATTTGTCAGTTCTCCCGCTCCTTCGTCAGAGTTGTACACATCCTAATGACAATAATTTTACGTAATTATAATGTACAAAGTGTCATTTTCAAATTATGAACAGTCTCATTAATATTATTATGAAATGAAAATTATTTTTTAATTCTCTAAATAATAGATATTTATATGCATTAACTGTATGTATAGAAAAATGGAATGATTTCGAATAATTGTAAAGCTAATGTAACTTATTTAATAAGTGTATGATGATTATTAGTTATTTCCTGAGGTGCATTCATCAAACGTCATAAATGCTGATGCCTATTTTGTTTCATCTCATCTTGTATATGAGATGAAACAAAAACGTCGTAGTAATTTAAGTTCATTGCACGATATTAATGACAAAAAGAAAAAGTGTTTTAGAAAATTTGAATTATGAAAAGTACGAAATGTGAAACCGCCTAAATTTATTAAATTTGTATTTTATGAAATTTTTGTTTACATTGTGAAAGCCATTCGTAATATATCTAGAATATTAAGCACAAACAATAGAAGCCAAAAATAGTGTATTAAAAATTAATAAGGATTTGTTAAAAATAATGTATTATTTTCAAATAATATAATACAACCAGCAGAGAAACTCGAGTTGTTCGGGTTAAAATACATCGCAGTTAAATGGTTTAAAAATATTCAAGGATCCATTTTTAATGTAGATTTTATATCTTAGATATTGAGAGACTTATTTGACCATAAAACATACCGTGTATATAGAGTATATCAAATTAATGAATTGAAATAATTATAAGTTAAAATCAGTAACACCTTAGTAAATGGATATAAATGGATATACTTGGATATACATCATTTATAAGTTGTTCCGGTGTTTCAACGACATTACATAACTTATTAGTTAATGTGATTTGGCCAGTATTTTCGTCTATTGGATAGATGCCCTCTCCTATTTGCAAAAAAAAACTACAGAAAATCCTTCTGCCTTTTCATCCCCTGAAATTTGCGCCTCATATTTGTTGTTACTTTAATTATTTTTACGTGTTCCCAGATGACCGACTTCTTTCAACACGCGTTAATTTCATTCGCCGGCGTTGAATTTGGAATGACATTAACAATACACCTCCTATTACATTCGTGTTGTCGCGTAAATCTTGAAGTGTTCTATTGAGTGCTTCTAGTAATTTTCTATGGGCCATTGTGTTTTGTCCCATATAATGGCTTTTCACTGTTTCAATGTTTGTCTACGTGCTTTATGATGTCACATACCGGGAATTCATAGTCAGCTCCATTTAATGGTAATTTTAAACCAAAATGCGCTGTACATCCACCGTTCATAAGTGTTGCCGTTATCCCAGATGATGCCCGGGCGAGATCAATTTCTTTATTTGCACGGATTCCGCTATAGAACTAAATTTATCATAAATGTTTTCCCGGTGCCGCCAGGTGTAAAAATATTATACTACCTTACTGTTTTTTATACTAATCCATTATTATATCATATGCTTGTTTTTGACTTTCAATTAATAAGGCTTTGTTATGTTGGATGTAAAGCCTCAATTCTTCGATATCATAATTTGTTTCTCTTAAAAATTCACTGTTCATAGCATCCAAATGATTTCGTTTAGAAGATTAAACACCTAGTTGTATTAACACTTGGTTAGGTATTGCTAAACATTTATCTTTTATCAATATCAAAGCTTTGTTAAAAATTTCCTCTTTAAAATTTATTTCTAAGTCCAAATTTTGCTGTCGTAGTTCAGCCAAGATGTCATCGCTCATATATTCTCGATATTTTAGCCATAATCGATTTAGATTAGAAGGATTACATGTCGTTAATATAACTGCAAATACCTCATGTATTTGATTTACTCTTGACGTTTGGGCTACTTCATTCATAGCTAACTCCCAATGATTTTAGTTTTTTAGCAAACCCAATCTTTGGTATGCTTCGCGATATGTCTCACAAATGTAACCATTGACAGTTTTTAGATTTTCAAAACACGTTGGGTCGCGAATAGTGTGAAGTTATAAAAGCAAATAAAAATATTTAGTGATTTTTGGTTTCACTGTGTAGACTCATCCTATTATTTCACTCTTAAACACTCCATCATGTCCTTCTACTGCCATTTCACGTTTTCGAGGATTAAATTGTTTACTTGTTGTATTCCATGTATAATAGCTTGGTACTTCTGAGTAAAGTAAAGTCTTAGCAAATGGATCTTTCTGGCATAGTTCAAAAAAGGTTGTTAAAGTTGTACGTGTTGGTGGTTCCGTTGCAACTTTTTATGCCGTTTTTGTAGAAAAAAACTTCACATTGTCCATTTTCTAAGCGGACGGACAAATGGAGCACCGGCGGATCTCGATCGTGTATTCTTAAATAGCATCTCTTAAATGGAAGTATTCATCCGAACGCAACTTTCGTTGATTATGGCGAATAAACTCTAATCTTTCCGTCTCAATTTTAGCCTACACATCTATAATAAACTGCTGAAATAACTGCCGACAATTTAAAATACCGTTATATTCACCATTTCTAGTCATAATTCGATAAGTATAAAATTGCATAGCTCATACTTTTTTCTCAGTTTCGACATCTCTAGCGGGACTGATTTGTTGAATATTGAAATAATAACCATCCTTACCATACCAAAAAATAAGCGGATTCTGTAGTGCATCAAAACTACGATGTGTTTCAGAAATACGTAACAATTTATTACTTCGGCGATGAATGATATCACGACGACTACATTCGTTATCAACAATCACTACGGCAACTTCGTTCGTTTGAGGTGCATTGAACCTTCGTTCGTGTTGATCGGTTGGTCTTTTATCTGCTCGAATAACGATTTTATAATTATCTACAACCATTTGGTCTAGAGAAGTCTTAAACACATTGATTACTTGATTATGATCTTGAATTAGACGCTGTAATTTTTGAATGATATCTCGTTGTAGTCCCTGAATGTAAGAGTAACGTTGATCTGTTTCAAGTTCTACGTTACCAATGAAGTTTACATGAAGAAATTTTGGAGTCTCATTGCGCATTGGCAGAAATGAGCCTACTCGGTGATAAATTTGAACTTGAACCTTGAAAACCGAGCTGAAATTTTCTTCGTGGCATATTAATGAAGCTCTAAATGTAATTATTTGAAAACAACAAACGTATCGACATATATTTTGTAGAAAATGATTGGAATCTGGTGTTTTTTCCATGCATATACGCGAGGGACCGGAGGCGCAATTGATTTGTGGGACTGGGATGACAATCGAGAGCGCTACCCTGTTCGAGATCAGAAAAATAGTACCAAGACCTAAATTGACAGCCGAAGAGATTAGGAATGAAGATTATTTGATATGTAAGATGAAAGGAACGCAGTATATGTCCACACGGGTAAAGCTGGAGGCGGAAAGCTGATAATATAATATAGAATTTAAGTTTTGGACTGTGGTACAGCCTTTCGATGTACTAAATTGAAGTACTTTTTTACGTATTTACTTAGCTAGAATGAAAATTTTCTCTTTAGAAAAAAAAGACGAACTGATAACATTTTGCTTTACAGTTGTATGTCGCAATAATTTTTCCAGGTAGAGCTATTATGCATAAAAATTAAGTTTATTTTATGGAATAAATTATGGGCGAAATAAAAATAAATAAAAGAATAGTGTATTAGTGAAATTTAATAGCATTTTTTTACCAACAAATAGTAAAAGGCATAATTTAAATACAGATGTTATGATAAAGGTATTTTATAAATTCCATTAATCTCAGCCGAATAACGTAGTAGTTATAATAAAATTGTTATGTCATTCCGAAATAACTAATGAGTGATGCTAGAATAAAGATAATTGTATGTCATTTTATTCAAATAATAGACAAACAGTACGTCTATTATTTTGGATAAAATTACATAAAATTACCAGCAGTCGCGTCATCAGAAACAACAGAATGCGTAATATTATACTGTCATAGATAATTTCCTGCTATCATGAGCTCAAAACAGGAAATTTAGTGTAATTTTAGAATAGCTAACGTACATTTGAATATGCAGTACATGTTATTGGCAGCTAAAAAGAAAATCTTCACAACGAATTTTCTATCAGTGGAATGGTTGAGACAAATTTCGTGATTCTTCACAGAAATTTCTGATTTTTGACAAAATTTGTGAGTAGGATTGATGTCTCAAAAACATTGTGATTAAATTTTCAAAAACACATAGGAATCCAAATATTAAGCACGGAGAAATGAAGGGAAGTCTGACAGATATCAATCCAATTATCGGACTGTGAAGGGTAAAGATTTTGGTAAGCATGTACAGTCCGAGGCACGTACATGTATATGTATGTTTGATGTTTGTCTGTATGTATATATGTATTGTGTATCAATGTGTGTGTGTGTGTGTGTGTGTTTGTGTGTGTGAGTATATATGTCAGTGTGTATGTATGAATGTGGATGTGTTCATTTGTAAATATATGTGTCTATGTGTGCATGTATGCCTATTTGCCTGCACACGTGTCATGGGTATTGTGATGTCATATTAAATCGTAACTGAATTCCAATGGACTGCTAACAACCATTACCACCATTATATGATAATTTTCGGCGTGATAATTCCGTTTTAATATGCTTTAATTTATTGGATCGATTTAGCGAGTGGTTCAATTTGTAGGTTCAATTTGCTTAAGCACAAAACTGGCTACTCTTACTGATACTGCTTTAGGTCCATGAACATTACAATTTTTTTTTCGCGGCTTTTGTCACTTGTCCCTTTTTTTGTAATAAAATTTGAAACATAAGCATGTATTTCACGCGTTTCTATTTTAGATTCACTCATTTTGGTGGACAGAAAAACAATCGAAAAATGGCGGGACATCGTTTTTTATTTTAATTTTTTTTTAAATGTCATCTATTTAATGGTATTAGAATCAGCCAGATACAAACAGCACAAATAATGAGATCTTACTATAACTTTAAATACGAAAGAACTTTTTCTCCGTCCCAATATATACGTCCGGCATTAAGTTATTGGGTACAAACAAGATAAGCGTTTCGTTGAAATGGAATATATACTAATGAATGAATACAAAAACAAACCAATAGCAGTATCCGCCCAGTGACTTCTTTAGTACTATTTTTAATACGAAAATATCAATGCAATGTCATAGATTGAGCCTTTGCCTGTATCCTAGACCCCTTATTCAAAGGCTAATGCCATATAATCTCCTTAGTTGTCATAGCGATTGACAGTTGGTTGTCTCACATAATACAATTCCAAGTACACAAAATAAAATACGAGTTACTGTTGACGTGATCAGAACAATTTCAGTTTTTTTTTTCGTATTTCTCGCAAGCTTAAGAAAATCACTTGCGGGACTCATAAGTATATGGAATTACGATGAAAAAGTTCGCAAATTTTTATTCAAATTTGCTGGTCGCAATCAGAAGCGAAACCGAGACCGCGATCGACATCGCCAAGAGCTCTCCGAAACCAATAGACTACAGTTTATGTAATAGTTATTGGTCGGTATATACTATGTTCTTAAATATTTAACTCTAGAATTTTTTAAAGAAAACATAGCGTGTGTTTATTTTTAATGTTGTAAATCTTTTTTAGGAGATTGCAGTAGTTTTCGAATTATTTTTATCAATAAGAAACTATTCTATTATTGTCATTGATTCAGCAATGCACAAATTTACCATTTTCAGTGTTAATAATAGATGGTAATCAAAAATTATAAGACGTAAAATTCATATTTCGGAATGATTTACGTTTCTATAAAAGTCCAAGTAGCAGAAATAAATAAAATTTTCTATGACAAAGTCCATATTAAGGAAAAATTATTACTGATATGATGTATGTATTTATTTTTTTAGAGATTCAAATATTATATTTTGAAATGTCCCATATCTTAATTGTAGTAATCCCATTTAGAACTAATTTAAAAATAAGTGGAAGGTCTGTATTTGATATGTGTATGTGTTTTTTTTTTTATATATTTTCACTTATCTCTGAATTGGTTTAACAGATCTCGATCGTTTCAATTCCATCATATACGCATTAAGGTAGAGACGTGAGGATCCCACAGATTTTTATGTAATACAAAAATACAATACCACTGTTCAATAAATTGAAAAAAAAAAACACGTCGATAAAAATGTCATGTATATTTGCTTTTCACGGACTTTCTGTTATTACTCAAAAACGAAACAGCTCATCTAGGTCATATGCATTGCATTATACTTTCAGGGGTTCGTCAGAATCCTTGTCGAAATCGGTTCAGTAGTTTCTAGTAGAAGTAGTAGTAGTAGAATCACAGCTAGATGAATTATAAAGTTCATTCATCTAACCATCAAAAAATGTTATTATGTTAATACAAAAAATAAAAACAAAAACTTCTGTTTAAAACATATTAACAATTCGTTGGTTTCGTAGCCGGTATTAGCAAAAATAAGTCAAATAAAACTAAATTATCTCAATGATAGCGATGAATGCGAAAATTAGTAAGAGATAACGAAAGCTTGAAATATTAAATCAAAACGAAGTCAAATTACGAAATGTCAGGAACGACTGCGCCTGGCATATCTGTAGCTGACACCGACTCCAGAAGCGATTAATTCATTTAAGTATTATATATTCTGAAGACGATTATAATATATATATATATATTAATTAAGTAGTCCATATTGTACTTAATACGGTGTTTCAAATTCAACTTTACAAAAGTTTCTAAAAGCACTCAAAAAATATAAGAAGCCTGGTCATATCGGACTCATATCGATACAGTATTATTTATGTGAAAATACAGGTTTTTTTTTTTTATATAACACGCGACGCACGCCTAACTATTTATATGTTACACTTAAATTTTTATATGATAAAACTAATGTAGCGGTAAACGAACACGGTGCAATATAAATGAACGGCTTGTGAAGCGTCACTAAAAGCTGTGTCACACGGAGCGAGGACAAGCGCGCAGTAATCATAAACGCTACGACCGGAAGCGGATAGGGCAAGATGCCCTTTTATTAGAGACTAATTGGGTGGAAACAAGAATTCGGTGGCAACAGACACGAGATAAGTACGAACGGGACAATGGCCTTAAGGGCGTCAGGAAGGGAAAACGTTTTGCTTCAAATACTTAGTCTATTGTGATATTAATCTTAATATAATAATATTAAATGATGACACAATGAAATTTTACTTAATATTTGCAAAGTGGCTTAGTTAAATTCGTGAGAGCTAAGAACGGTGAAAGACAAATTATAATTTAGGAATGTACAGAGCCATGTTTTTTTATAATTGAAATATTTGAATCGAAACCTATTCAAATAGTTTATGAATTTCAGACAACAAAATCAAATTAATTATAAAACTATTCGAAGTTTTCAATTAAATACCACGCAAGAGTAAAAATAACAAAAACATATATTTCACGCCACTTCTTCAAATATAATAAAATATTGCATAGGAGGTTATTTATTTTAAATTTAAATAGTTTCATGAATATATCTTGAATTAATAAAAAAAACTTGAATCTCAAAAAACAAATGCCGTTTATCTTCAATATTGTAAGTTTCAGTTTCATCGCTATTTCTAAAGTTAAAATGACGGCGATGGTACTTAAAATTAGTTCATATAAAAACAAAATATCGAAATTTAACAGATTAATGATCATTAACCATATTTATTATATATTATTTTATTTAAACCAATATTCATGTACAACAGTAAAGTTATATGAAAAGCGCAGTCACAAGTCACGTGGCGAAACAAGAAGTGTTCCTTATTGTTTCACCGCGCCCGTCCGTCCGTTTGTTTGTTTGTCCGTTTGTTTATCTGTCTGTACGCGGTATAACTCAGAGACTATTTTCATACAGAAATCTGTATTTTAAGATGGGTATACATATTCATCCCGCCGACAAAGTGGTGGAATAAAATCTTGCAAACAATTTTTTTGCAGGATACTTCTCCTGTATGTAAACTGGGAATACATTTTTATTATCGGTTACCTAACTATGTAGGGTATCGTTGGTTAACTTATTCTAAAACATTGCGGATCTGTGAAAACTATTTTTCGATTTAGGGATCTATTTGCGAAAATTAAGCTTTAAAGTGCTAATTTTCCATAGGGTCAAGTACCCCTTAATCCCACAGTATATGACCAAGTTAAAGAGAAAACATCACAACTAAATAGGCCTTAAAAGTTAACGACTAATATTCAACCAGCTTATAACACGGAGAAATAAAAGCAAAATTTTGTACAAATTGCACTGAAAATTACCCAGAAATCGTTGTTCGTGTAAAACAGGTAGTAAATATCAGATAATGAATCATTTAAAATTATGGAAATACAAAAACATAACATCCTTAACACCAGTTCTATGTGGGTCCGTTTTGGTCGTCATTAGCATTTAAACCGTGGGTTCAATGAATAGGTTGATAGTATGATACAAAAAGCCCCTCTCTAAGTTTAAGTATACTGTGACGGTCAATTACGGAACTTTACACTGCGCGTCGGCCGACACGCACTTGCCCGGTTTTTTCAATCGTCCGCCGTCACTGTCGCGAGTCAGCTCACTGCGGCATGAACTACTCCACAGTGCGTTCTTTCGTCGCTTTGTTAGTTGAAGTTACCAATAATTACCTATTAATTTAATGCACAACAATTATCATAAAATAGCATTAATACTGATTTTCCTCATTGCGATCTATTATTAAAAGTCACCAAATTTTTACATCGCTAATTGCTTCAACTAAAAATAAAATCGAAACTAAGGTAAATTGTCAAACCTCGTCAGCACAATATCAAACAATACCGTATTTCATATTATTTGGCAATGAATAAGATTAAGTATAAAAAGAACCTACTATACCTTAAACAGCAACTCTGTATTATTTAGAAATAAAATATAACAAAAATATCTAAATTGCACTGAATAGATGAATACATGTACAGTACAACACACGAAACTCTTCTGCTACGGAATACCAGTGAATGATGCAATGTGCAGTTTCATGCTTTGTACAGTACTTGTACAGAAACTTTGCCACTGTGAAGTTCGTCACGAAAGCGTCGCAATGGCGTAAAATAGGAACTCGGCGGAGGAAAGCCAAGGGTCGGGGAGCGTAATACCTACGCAGTATATCATTCGCGGCCAATTCAGAACGGCAAAATTTCGTGCCTTGTACTGATTAATAGAATTAAAGTGTACTACATTTTAATTCTATTAATCATTCTATTAATCACTTCCAATATTGAATATACTATTAAAATTAATACTCAAAAATGCGATAACTTACTGAGTTTGTGAATTATTGCAAATGATAACCGTGATAACCAATTAGTATGTACTTGCTATGATTATCATATTTCACGAAAAATACAGGAAACAAAAATGAGTTACAGATTACAATTAAGTTGGGCATCAAAAATAGTCTCAAAATAATAAACGAAGTAAAGAGGAAGGAAAGACATATGATGATTCTATGGCATAGCCGATTGCGCAACGGCGCGTTTAAAAGTATCGACATAACCTCAAAATATATGAAACTTGCCAATCTATTTCCGTTAATTTTAGATAGAAATAAGTTTTCTTATTTGTTTTATTGGTATGTCGATACTAAGAGTATCTTTGTTACTTTTGATTAGAAGTTGTGTGAGCACAAGATATTCGTTTAGATGAGAAATAATAGACCACTCAATACACAAATGCAACTTTTGCTATATTAATAAAATTCTTCTCAAAATTACAGTATTTTAGGCAGTACAAAATTCGCGAAAACTATCATAGTCGAAAGCTGACCGTATTAGAGTTCAAAGGTCAGATTAACGCCGGGCGGTTCCACAAAGTTCGAGCGCTTTCGGGCGCGCGGGCGCTCCGTTGTAGCCGCCCGCGCCGCGGCGTCGTCGTTAGCATCGGGCCAGCTACTGCATAACGTTTTATTAATTTTGCGCCGACTCTGCGGACCGGCGGCTTCGGTAGGCGGCCAGCAGTTGTGTATAATGGTCTATTGTCGAGGGATAGTGAAATCACACGAGTGTTACTTTGGAAAAGGTAACATTGCAGCGAAAAAGTCTAGAAGGCAGAAAATATATACATAACGTATTTTAGTTTGTTACTGTATGACGTTCTTCTGATGCTCCTGTAAGTGACTATTTATAACAATCTTTTATTTTAAATAAAGGCATTCGGATCGTCCTACGCTGATTCAGTCTTCATCGGTTGTTACGAGCGTTGTTATTGTTGCGTAGATGGCTATTGCACGACTGAATGTGTTCTCCAAGGTATGGGGAAAGCGAGTGTGAAGATATGATCAGAAGCAAGAGCGCGACCGGTAGTGGGAGCAGAATCGCGAAACCGTGTAGGATTAGAATCGAGAAAGGAATTGGGACTAAAATTAAAAATGAGACCGGAGTCGAAATCGAGTCGGCCGAGATTGAAATGGAGATTGGCGTTAAGGTCGATCGATCTAAAAGATAACGAAATTCATTCTTGGTCTATGCAAGCTAAGTCGCAGGTAGGGGCCACTATTTTACAAAATCTCTTATTACATACAGGCTTGAACCCATGACCTTTCGAAATGGGAAACCTGTAGCTGAACTATTTTCCGATTAACTTGCGAAAAACTATTATAAAAGTTTTTCGTATAGATTTTGACTTTCATAATGAATATCTTTAACGTTACATTATTTAGAATACAAACAAGAAGGTATAAATGGTTAAAGAATTGTTTTTTGGACAGCCAGTCAAAAACTAAAAGAAAAACATTATTAGCGATTACTAGGAAAAAGTTTAATGCGTAAAATGAAACAAAAGATACTGTAACGGCGATTTCAGCTATCGCCGCGTAAGCCCGCACCCCGGATTGCCTCTCTTCACGATGCGCACGCTTCTTTCTATATGGTCGGCGGATTTCTTGTGGTGTGGCGGCGATCAAATGATGGACAGCGTTTTCTTTCAGACTTCTTTATTAAGCCGAGCTTTACAAGGTGACGGTTGGCTAGCAACTGTGTCGGATGCACCACTCCCACTGCATTTTATAGGTGGTGCATCCGTTGCACATGTGAGTTGCATACATTTTAATTGGGGAGGCGTGGCCATGCACTTAATTTGCATATGCATTGGCGCCACTAGCGCCCGAGACACCGATTAGCGGCCGTGCCGTAATGACGGCAGCTTTTTAAGGCCTATCATTGGTCCTCCCCACCAAAGCACGATTTCGTATGCAACTCACACGCACATTACATTTCAAATATGCAATTAATCAATACAAAATTCTAAAACCAAACAACAAACAAATATTTCTCCTAAAAACTAGTCCCTACCCGGGTAATTAAAAAACTATAAAAAAAACTCTTTAATAAAATACACAGAACACACACAAATATAAAACACTTTTAAGCCCGTATAAGACACAATACAATTTTTAAATTTACATTAATTGCGCGGCTGTCCGTAACAGATACATAAAGCTAAATAAAATAAAAGACTAATGTTATTCGTAAATTTTAGACAGTTCCTTATGGGGAGTGTGACCGAAAGTTCAATTTGAAAATACCTAACATAGCATTATTATAAAAATAAAAAGTAAATATAAGGTTGAAGAAAAAGTTTTTCGTATTTTTTATATAAATTCAACATAGTTTTTCATCATACTGTATTTACATTTGATTATAATACATACATACATACATACACACACATATATATATATATTAGTTTTGACAGTCCTCTCTTGATGTTAACACTATCTAAAAAATTCTGAAGAGACCCAACCAAATTCGCTTAATACATATTTGCTCAATGGATCAAGATGTGTGTGGTCTGGCGATATCATGGTGAAAAACCACACCTTTATGTTGATCGATTCCGACTGTTTTTTCTATACTTCTAGCTTGAGTCTCATCAGATGTTAGTAGTAGCGATCCAAATTGTTGGTTGTGCCCAACGGTAAAATTCATAATGAATAATGCCTTTCTAATCCCACCACATAGCATCAATTTATTGCGAGTGAATCCGGATTTCGCTATAGTCTGTGGAGTTGGCGTCCCTTTTGACTATGATTTTTTCATATGTTCTCGTAATCAATTTTTCTTCTCCAGTGATCAATCTTTTCAAAAACGGTTCGGATTCATTGCGTTTCAATAGACAATCGCAAATGAGTACACAATTTATTGGATTTCTTTCAGGGAGCTCGTGTGGGACCCATGTATACAGATTTTTTGTATATCCAGCTTTTTCAAATGGATCAAAACTGTTTTGTGGTTAATTACCAGCTCTTCAGCTATGTCGTAAGTATGAATATGCCGATGTTACTCTACTTTTTCCAAAATGGTATCGACTTTATCCGTAACAGGTCGACCGGAGCGAGGTTCATCTTTAACATCAAAATTACCGGATTGAAAATGCTGAATCAGTTTTGTGCTGCTCGTACTGACACTATTAGGTCCATAAACGTAACAATTTGTTTTCGTTGTTTGTGTCATATATTTATTTTAAAACTGCAAAAGGTGTTTAAATTATTCATTAGTTTTACTCATTTTGATGGGACAGAAAAGCTATAGAAACCTAGCAGATCACCGTTTTAATTTTTCCTTTTTTTAAATATCATCTATATAATTGTATGAAAATCAGACAGATACAAAAAGCACAACGAAAGAGATTGTACTGCAAAGTTTTACTCATTAAATACAAAAAATCTTTTTCCCCGATCTGTTAGTAAATAAAAATAAATTTTATACATGTAAAGTTTTTACTGTATTGCTAATCATTCTTCATAAAAGTTTAATGTTCCAAAAAAAAATCACTTGATTTCATTATTCAAAGTTTAGTGATCGCAACTACAACTCTTAACTTATAATTTTTAATTAATATTTGCAAGTTTGTGAGGAAAATGCAATAATTTAATAGTGTTGAGGGGACTCCGATTAGTAAGAAAAATATTTCAAGCGCAGTGTTACGCAAAATTTTTTTTATACAAACGAACAGACTTTTTTGTAAAAAATTAGCAGGTAAATATTTGACATGGGCAAAAGATCTGACTACAGCACAAAGTAATGATCAAAATTATGATTTGTTTGTTGAAAAAGTTTCATGTAGGTTTAGCAATGAAGGATTTATTTACAAAGGGGACCCGGCTATAGAATTCATTCAAGTTCAGCAGATTATTTAAACTCAACTTAATCATTCAGGGGGAAAAAACCAACTAGTGACTTTTGAACCTAAATCATACACACGCACGCAGACATGTACGAACGCATGCTCGCACACAATAACAAAGTGAAAGTGAATATTTACAGGTTAAAATATAAATGCTAGATGATTTTTTTTTTAATGTGATACGTTGATATGTTATAAAGTTGTCTGGAAATATATGGAAGAAGGCAATAAATATGGATACGACAATATAGTAAGAAGTTCATAGTGCCGGAAATAATTTAAATCCTTCACATTAGTTACGCTTGGCCCATTCCGTTCAACAAGCCCATAAATTTTAACTAAACATTTATTTATTCATAGCCCTAGGAAAATTATCAGCCATTGCAACGGAGTTTTGACGTATACGCCAGTTGTTTATGTTTATCTATTCACTAAACGCATGCCGACGTTACCTAAAATTACAATAAAACACCGATATCATTAATAAAAGCTGTTAATTAATCTAGAATCTCTTCCGTTTTACGTACCAGTCGACCTTTACTTTCAATGGCGGGTGTGTTTGTCGGGAACGCTTTTTGTAGTCATCTTGAACTTGATTATGGTGCGGCCTTTGCTTTTGAGATATAGTCTCCTTGCTTCTTCATAATTTATGCTGTGCGATCTCCATATTTTACCTTAGCAGTTTATTACTTAGTTACCATAAATTATTCACATGATTCTTTTACACGTAGTCATTTATACTTCTTAATTTATAAAAACTAATCTTTGAATGTGATATATATAAATAAAAGTCCATTGCTACACGTTTAATGGAGAATCATTTGAGAACGCCTCGACCGATTTGGCTGATTCTTTTTTACAATAACTAATAAAAATAAAATTATAATTAAGGGGGACTCCTATACAAGAAATGTATTTTTATGGTGTTTTTTGGCGTTTTTTGTTCGATTGAAATAATGGCAAAAGAAAGACGTTTCAAATGTTCACAACTTTGTGAATATTTCAAGAATATTTCAATATTTTGAACATACTTATGTGTTGCTTTAGTCGTTGCTAAAGCAAAAAATAAATATAAAATAAACTTTAAATTTAAAAGAGGCCCCCTTACCAGAAACTTTTTTTTTAGAGTTTATTGTTCGATTTTAATAATGACAATGGGTGAACGCTTAAAATATTCACACAGTTATGTATTACGATAGTGATTACAAAAAAAATAAGAAAAATAAAATGAAGTTAGAAATTAAAAAGGAGTTCCCTTTTAATTTATAACTATATTTAATTTATCAATGAAATACAGAAAGTTGAAAGGTACACACAATATATAAACTAGATTATTTTTAGAATTTCATAGTTAAGGGTTAAGGGTAGTGCATTTTAAGGTAGTGCTCATAATTTTTAGCGACAGATATCAGACATGAAATTTTTTAAATTGTGTCACGGGCCGGATCAAATCTTACAGCGGGCCGGGTGTTGCCCACATATGATTTAGTTGATCATCTAGAGTTTTGAAGGATTAAAATCTATTGTAGCTAAGTTTATTTAAGAATGAAACAAGACGGATCAAGTCAGGACTAGGGGCGTAGTGCATGATTGATCTTTTGATTGCGAACAGAGATTAGTAGCCAGTGATATTATTGTTATACAAATGAAACAGTGAAGTTTGTGCTGCGGAAATCGACAAAAATAAGGTAGAGGAGCATATTGGGTTATATTTAAATACTTTTTATCCTAAAAATTTAGGTTTCTTGCATGAAAATTGAAAAAAAAAAACGTAATAATGGAACAATTATTGGAATTGAAACAAGGTGGTGAAAGTGAAAGGTGTAATCAAGGTCAGGATCAGACTAGAACCGGAATTGTCGAAATCGAGAATAAAAAGCCGGATAGCTATCATGATCGACACAGTTGATGTAAAGTATGTAAGAATTGATTCTGTATTCATCCGGGCTCAAGTGTGGGAGAATGCTATCTACAATAAAAATTATTGATGAATTTTAGGGTTCCTAAGTCACAGATTCTCTAACAACCATTACAAATTAACTAATTTCAATATATGAAAGTAAAACGAAATTCAAAATAAAAGTATAAATGTAGTTGGAAACCAGTGGAAGGACATACGATTTAGGGGTCCGTCACAGTAAATAAGAACCTTTATGGTTTTAGGGATTTTTCTAAAATTTTGTGTGTAGCAAGTTGGAAGTCAAAGGAAGGTTACACAATACTTTTTTAGGCTTCCTTGAATATATTTAAACACCCTTGCAGTTTTACTAATTTCAATAGAATCTAGTATGGAGACAGTTCAAATCAACGGAAGAAAATATAATACATCTTTAGGTTCGGTGAGAACAAATAACATTGATAGAATCGGGGTAAGTTAATCATAAAACGTATACTGATCACAAACTTTTACAAAAGTATCTAGACGGATGTACAGACAAATCCTACAGATTTATTAGTAGTATCGACATCTATGCCACGATGATCTAACGAACGGCCCTAACGATTTTGATGAAAACTGTTATTTTAATAAAGTATCTAGACGGATGTACAGACAAATCCTACAGATTTATTAGTAGTATAGACATCTATGCCACGATGATCTAACGAACGGCCCTAACGATTTTGATGAAAACTGTTATTTTAATAAAGTATTTATTTTCGTTTATATTTCCACGTCAAACTCAAAAACCGCCAAGCCGGGTCGGTTATACAGTTACTTATTTTTCATTGCAAGAAATGACGTTTGTGATATGATAAGAAATGACATCAGAAAATCAGTTGTTTGAAAATTAAAAAATAAACTCACACCAATGGAATAATAGGAGTAAACGTGAGAAGGTTCACGTTTGCGCGGGTGGAGCCTTGAGCGAAAAGTTAGTACACTTAATAAAAAAATTGATTAGGTTGCAATGTTCATGACAGCGCCAAAAAGGTTTTCATTATTATTATTACATTTTTATTAATTATTAGAAGCTTTAATTTATCTGCAAAAATTGGAGGAAATGCGTCTAATCTGCTGGAGCCATCGTCGAAGCTTGAAAGAAACGCAAGCTGTTAGTTCACGTCTGTTTTCTGTGAATTTGTGAGAAATATTAAAATACCTTGTATTACTTGGTCTTAGTTCAAGCTATTCAAGAATATACGGTAAGTGAGAATTCAACAATAGACAAAATATTCGGTAATTTCCTTCTACAATCTGCAATCATGCATACTTTTTTACCAAAAATAAATTTGGGTTGCATTAAAAAAAAAAATTAGAAAATTTTTAAACGTAGAAAATCCTCTCCACGCAAGTTGAATTCGCATTATTTTAATGTAGCTTAAGAATTTATTACTATTATACAATAAAAGTAGCATGCAAATCATACCACGATGAAATAAATTTGTATGAGATAGACTTGTTCAGCTTATCCTTATGCCGTAATAAAACATGTTTTCTTTATTGAATACAGTTTCTGAGTTCGACAAAAATTTGAACCACGATAATTTGTTGGAAAGTCATCTCTACTAAATGTGATCTAAAGCAAATTTGAAATTTCGCATTAATCAAAATATGAATATGAAAGAAAACTACCAACAATTAAACCACGGTAGGTTTGATTGTTGGTGATACATCTAATAAATACAATATTAAAATTAATATTAAGTATTATAATGAATTTGTTTTATAATTAAATTATCGTCCGCGGGTTACCCGCATTTTCTAAGTTTCTCTCATTGATTTCGATCATCACTTCAGCGTGGGTCTATTTTTTGTTTAATTCAAAAACTTAATTTTCTTATACAATTACCTGTAATAAAAAGTAATACATGCTCATCTTCAAGATGCAAACTATCTCTTAGCAAAATAGCATAAATCAAGTCAGTTATTTTGGTCATGAAAATCTAATAAACACACTTCTTTTATTGCTTTGAACATTTGCCGGTGGCTCGCCTCTTAACATAGTTTATTTTAGTAGTAGTTATAACATTGCTGCTCCCGCGCTAACTCTCGTACCGTGTGCAGTGCGCATTCGGTCACATCCTCACTCTTGGTTTATTATAGTTTCGTTTCATTATCTTGTTTCATTTTAGTAAATTTCATAGTAAAATTCAACCTTTAATTATAGAACTTTAAAAAAAATGTAGGCTACATTATTTTAGCTAAGCTATTACAAGACGAATTTCGTTTAAATCGCCCAAAATATAAACCATAAGCCACTCTAAACGCTTTCTTTGTTTTTTGTACATTAATAAAAACAACTTGTGCAAATTTCAAAATAACTGGTAAGGGTTACTATAAGGGTTCTTAGTACTGGTCACGAATCACGAATATATATATATATATATTTCGCATGTTTAACTAACTTCTAGTTATTTCTATACTGAATTTTATTAAGAGTTCGTAATGATTTTTACGAAACCCTTCAAATGCATTTTATGTATACGTTATTTTTCATTAGTTTTCAATTGTATTTATAACGAATTTCATAAAAAATGATCAAATTATATGGGTTTTTAGTAATTTTCACAGAACCTTAAAATCAGC
This sequence comes from Eumeta japonica, assembly GCA_005406025.1. NCBI lineage: Eukaryota > Metazoa > Arthropoda > Insecta > Lepidoptera > Psychidae > Eumeta > Eumeta japonica. The sequence goes on along the minus strand of BGZK01002173.1, from coordinate 21,655 downwards.
TATCTTTATACCAAGTTTTATAGTATTATGTATGACTAAATGGGTTCTTAATTAACTTTACTAAACCCTAAAAATTGTATCATATATGTTGTCATTAGTTTTCAGCTACCTTTATACTACATTTTATTGAAGTCAGTTACATTATAAGGTTTCTTTGTAATTTTGAAGGAACCCTAAAGACGTATCGTATATGATTTTTTATTGATTTCCAGCTAACTCCCTATTTAAATTCATCTAAAACGGTAAATATATAGTCATAGATGAAATCCAAAAAATAATTTTAAACGAAATTGTATCTTCGGCAAAGTATAAACGTAATCGATTATGCCGTAATATGTAAAGGATTTCACTGAATTCATATTCCGCAGCACCGTTTCGTTTGACGTGCGTCAATGGACCGTTTACTGCGAGAGGGTAAAGATGTGTCGCGAAAAGCGCCGCGACATATGCGCATGCGTGTGTCATTATTTCACAATATTTCGCGAGTTATGACTCAGGTATGCTGAAAACTCGAGCGTTAAAAAGCAATTTGATACCTCCATACATTTCTGAGAAAAAGAGCCTTGACAGTCAAACAGACCAATGGACCCACTAACAGACAGACATACAAACAAATAGATGAAAAGACGGACAAAGAAGTCTACAAGATTTCTTTTTTAGGGTATGGAACTTTAAAACAAGTCTGTAAAATACACGATAACAAAAAACAAGAACGATACCAGAAGACAAGGCATGTAAACGATTTCCAGTTTAGTTTAGTTTAATTAAAATATATATACTAAGGAACATACCGATTGCATTAGAAGTAGTTTTTTTTGTGCTATCAACATATATGGAACTACAAACCAGAGTAATATCCGCACATCCAAGTTAGTAAATTTTTAATAGCCATTGCTAGTCTTAATCTTGCTAACTCCAACTACAATCTAAGAACTATTGTCACTACAAACTGCAAGAAAAAATATACAAATAGCAAATGCTACTTAAGCGAGAATCGAAACAAGTAAACACGGAGGTCATTTTATTTTTTGTCCGCCAACCTATTTTTTTTTATTTAGCAATGGTAAAGCACAGACAGGTTGTTCCTATAAACCGCACAGAGAACTAAAAACGTTGTGTTTGTTTTGAAACGAAGTACAACATTTTTAGTAGTATAATATATAGCATTTTTACTGTTCTTAAATTCAACAAATGGTCAAAATGACTGATAACTATCCAAGCTAAGGCTGTAAACTATATAAATAGAGGGACATTTGAATGAATCAATTCTATTTTGAAGTGTGATTAATTAACAATCACATGTATGTAAATAAATAGACAATTTTTTAAACTAAAGAGATTGTCTATATTTGCAGTAAATCACACAGAATTTAAAATAACTATATGTTTAATAGTCATATGCGGTTGAGACAACGATAATATACTGCGTGATTCGTAGAATTTAAATAATAGTTTTTAAGTCTATATTAAAAAAAAATAAATTAAGGGTTCCTTTAGTATAAATCATAAGTTTAGAATGGCTGTATTAATTTATTAGAAAATAGCTACCTAAAGAGGGGTAAGAGCGAAGCAAATGACGTAGTGTTCAAGTCATTTAAAAGCTTACACATAGAGTACTGAAGTAAAAAAATTTTAGTTTGACTCACGATTAAATGAGCTACCACCAAATATTTTTAGTTTGTTTATTGATAAACAGCAAAAGCGGCAAAATGTTATTAAGAAAACGTATCGTAACATGTCTACGTCAATAGAAGAAACTTAATTGATGTCTTACAAAAATCAATAATAAACAGAAAAATATTTATATATATGAAAAATTTCGTTCTCAAGTTAATATACGGATGATTAACCAGTGTTTCTCGTAAAATATTTTATCTTTACTAAGATATATAAAAATAATTATGAGCGATAAAATGTACTTTATTATATATTTTAAAATGATTTTCTGAATTATTTTTTTGATTTTAACAACACTTATTTTCTATTAACGACTAAAACGGGCCCACAAAGGACGCCTGTTACGATGTCACGATTTCAAATTTCCATAATTTTACCTGGTTCATAAACCATTTAGCTGGTAAGGGGGGACATGACTCTAATGAAAAATAGCAACTTAACGCTTAATATTTCGCAAGCAGATTCCCACATCGAAAAATGTATTCCACAAACACGTAATGTTTTTGAATGGGCTATTCAGCGATACCTCACACTATGCAATAGATGAAAAAAAAATCAATCCAATTTTAAGTATAGAGGAGGTATCCTAAAATTGTTTTTTAACATATTGTTCTACCACTTTGTAAGTATGTTCGATATGTATACTCATTCCAAATTACATTGTTCTAGTACTAAGCTTTGAGCTAAGACGCGGAGAGGCAGACAGCCGGACGGACGGACATGGCGAATCTATAAGGGTTTCTTGTTGACTGCGGAGCCCTGAAAACCGACTTATAACGATATCAGAACAGTCCGTCAAAAGTGGGCAAATTTAGCTAATTTGGTTTTCCTAACATTTGTTTACTTCTAAAGGTCGTATGCGACAAAACAGTTTTTCATTTCAAATAAAAACGAGGCTTAGCTTTAAAATACTCAATTGCCATTTTTAAGTATTCGTATAGATTAATCCATGTGGAAAATTTGTAGGTTTAAATCGGTCACATTTGACTGTTAAAAATAAATCTCTGCTTTATAAAACCTTATCTAAAATCTTTGATAATATTCTCTGTATTATAAGAAGCAATAAACCGTGCAATTGCAACTGACGTATTAAAGTTAATAACATGAAAAATCAGGTAACCAACCATCATTTTCATATATTTTGCATTCTACGAGAAAAATAGAGATCCCTACCATCAAAAAATTCCACTTTGTCATCTTAAGCTGCCGTATTACCCGCTCACGTTTAGGAATTGGTTTTGTATAACTTTGTAGTGCCAGGTTTTTTATGATATGGTAGCAGGTTTTTTGTCACTTCACTACAAACTTATGTGCTCTTAAAATATTAGTACACATCGAAGGACTCGGATCTTATAAAAGCCCTCGACGTTCGTCCAAGGCATTTGGGTGGTCGAGCGGCTATTCGGATTTTTTTTCTTTCGTGACCAGTAATATTATTAGTCACGATATAAAAAGTACAAGTTTTTGTATTTGTTTTTAACGAGAGAGCTCAATAATGATATTTAAAAAAAAGTTTACGTAAAACATAATTTAGTATTCTGGAACGGAAATTTGTGATAGAATAATTTTGCGAAATGAAAATAATTAACTAAATAACCCTTTTTAAAAAAAGAAAACCCAAAATCTTTTCTACATTTCCTTGAATTGTTTATTTTATTTTACATAGACCGTCTTTGTGTTTGCAATTTATATAATAACGTGCAAATATCTCACTGTTTTGTACACGCATTACTTACTAGCTGTTTCGCTTTTTATATTGTTACTTCTTATGCAAACACAAGCGACGCTATCCCACATTTTGAGCGAGGGTGTGCTTCGCGGACAAAAGTCAGCTGTGATAAGCGAAGCAAGACCAAGACTTGATCATGGTCTTGTTAATTTAGTCTAGGACTTGCGTATTCAGTCTAGGTATCGCTTATTTATCCTTTTATTATCTTTTTTTTTCTGTTTTTCTTGATGGTAATCAAGGTTTTCCAAACGTTTCAATTATATGCCACTAATTTCCGTTCGCGTTGACAGAACGAATTCCTTTAAGTCACCTATTGACCTATTAAAATCATTTAACATAATCCGTTTGCGATTACGGTCTCAATGGCAATTTGTGTCGTTCTCGATTGCAAGCCTAGTTTCGATTTAAATAGGTTCCAATTCTGATTCCGGTTCTGTTCTCAACTCCAATTTGTGTCGTTCTCGATTGAGGTTCTAGTTTCGATTTAAGCAGGATCCGATTCTTATCCCGTTTTTGATCCCGGTCCCGCTGTCCATTCTGATTTCTTTTTATTCACATTCCGGTTACTATCTTGATTCTAATTTTGGACCTACAGTTGATTACTATCTTGGTCCCGTTCTGCATTTCGAACCCTCCCCGGTTTCGGCTTTTGATTCTGCTTCTCGTCCCGTTTACAATTTTGATTCCGTTACCTGTGAAAATTCCTTTTCGGATGAAGCCGGGGCAAATTCTATTATCAATATAAAATTTATGGTGTATTAACTTGACGATAATGTTGCGTTCCGTAAGTTAAAGAATTTTTAGACCATTTTTCAAAGTCGTACCTTGCTCCATAAAAATTCAACCCTCCTTTCTCTAATAAAAGTCAAATTACGCACACATGTACACTAAACAACATAAAAAAATGTATATGAGTATTAAAGAAATAGAAAAACAATCTTTGAATTATTAGTTATCATACCGTCTATGGAAATAACATAGTGCCAATCATTTTGGGATTCACAAATTGTGACACTTTACTAATTTTCATCAAGATGGTTAAACCGTTTTTAAGTAAATAAAAGAACAATACAAACAGAATAGCCAATCATTTTCTATCACTGTATGCCATTTTTATCACGATCGAGTAAACTATTTTTTAAGTTATAAAATAACATACATGCAGACAGGCAGACGGACAGATAGTAGCCTATTTTATTTGCACAATCACATATCCTAACTAAACATCAAATTTTATCACGATCAGTGAAACGTTTCTTAAGTTATAAAAGAACATACAGACAGAAAAACAAAAAGTCACCCGTAATTTGTGCAATTATATGTTTTGACTCAACACTAATTTTCAAGTAGATCAGTCAAGACATTCTTAAGTTATAAAAGAGCATATATACAGATAGATAGACTATCAGTAGTCAATGATTTGCGTAATCACATGTTCTGACTGTAAACCAATTTTCATTAAAATTAGTCAAAACTTTCTTAAGTTATAAAAAGACATACAGACAGATATGAATTTAGAAAATGTTAGGATTTGGGTCAGTTAGTCAAATGAATATTTATATCACTAATATTTCAAAAAAGCTTTATGTACAGACAGACGTTACAGATTTATATAGTATAGATCAATAGCGCACTAGTAAAACACCTTATTTCATTGCAAAAAAAGATCAAGATCAAGACTAGACAAGATAATTTGTTGATTGGTAGCACCTACTACATCCCTACAATCGCTGTCGTGAATGCGGGGTTAATATTCACGACCATGGCATAACGTGCTTTTTTTGACGCGGAACAAACGGCTTAAATTGACGTATTTTAAAAAATTGTTCGTCAATTGGTGTGCTGCAAGGAATTGAGTTCTTTTCCTACTAATTTAAAATCAATGCATTGACAACTTGGCCACTTGGTCGATTCCAGAGGGTTCAATGTGAGTTTTTATCTATTATCATTTGGTGTGTGTCTACTATGATTTGAATGAGAATTTATGTAGCAGTTGTTGGGGTCGTTTTATGACCTGCGAAAGCCTAAAGAAATGAATCCCAAATAGTTCATTATACATAGTTAATAACTTAAGCTTATTCTACCCAACTGCATGTTGTTAAATGCTAATGAGAGAGTAGCAGTTAATATCTAAAATTCAACATTCTGCGTACTAATTTCTTTCTTTTATATTATGCAATAATTTATCCCAACCGTAATAATATTTTAAAATTCACGTAATTAGATTCTCATAGTCTCAAGTGTTCGTAAGTGTTCCAATGCAATTATTAGGCTTTTGTATAGGTGTGTAATTGCATAGTTTTGTACATATATCTATTTCTAAAAAAATATGAAAATTAAGAATCGTAGTATATAATTTTTTCTTTTATGATAAGAAAAAAAATTCTGATTTTATTCTGATAAATCCTCTTTGCTCGTCAGTCTATTCTGCTTATCGGCCATCTAACGCAGCTAAGTGTAATGACTTGTAACACACGTATTTTAGCTGAGTTATCATCAAAATTCACATGGATATTTTTATAGACTTAAAATTTTAAAATTCAGCTAAAAACGAAATTGTACAACACAAGAAATCGGGGAAAAAATAACATCATTTTTAACGGGCATTTTTTAGATTTTTGTAGTAATCAATTGTAGATTCCGTATAACAATTGTGGGATGACAATTTAATTGAAAGTAATATTACAGTTTTATAGATCTAAGTCGTCTATTGTTCAAGGTCTTGCAACCTCACTGTGCAGGCGCACCATATTTTTACAATTTTTGTATCAGATTGAAGAGTTTCGACCTTAAGAAGTTTAAGCTCTTCATGCTAGCTCAGTATGGGCAGTTTTAAAGGCATTGAGCCATTAGTTGATTTTGATTCAACTTGAAAATCGGAGTGGTATCAGTATTTAAGAGAAAAATTATGTAGGGTATAAATTTATTTAAGATGATTTTACCTATTTCAAGAAATAGGTAATTATTTTTGTTATAAACAAACTTACTGTTGCCACTTTTTTAATTGAACTGTGAAAGAGGAAAAGTCCAGAAATAAAATAAATAGTATAATAATATAAATTTACACCTATTTCCCAGAAGAGTAGATAGAGACTATAGATTTCCACATGGTACGATCTTTCTTACCTCACCGACATCCATTTTATATTTAATATTTTGATATTTTCATGCAAGCTCGTCAGTTTCGGGTGCTTAAAATTAGACCCTTTTTTAGTATGATCTGTATAGAATTTTCTAGAGCGACCTTAATGTGTAAACTTTAATATTAGGTGCGGAACAGTGCGCGAGAAACTGACTCGAACTTGGCAATTGTGCTTTAATTAAGCAAATGCAAAATACATGAAACACGAACCGTCTATGTACTTTGGTAAATTAGTGTACTGTTTATAAAAGCTGTTAAAGTACATAGATTTTCAATTATCTATGTTTTTTTTAATATTAGTGGAATAAGCATCATAGTAATGTTGGCAAAAGTTAAACGAAAAAGTGACGAATTTCATCGCAGTTATATTTGCAACCACAGTAGGATTGTACGTGTTGTTTATAATCATTTATAAACATTTCGATGTATTGAACTTTATGAATAAATACGACAAAGGTAGAGTAAATTATAGTTAAAGAAATAAGCACCAGTTGCATTGCATTCATTGGCGTAGTTGATGAGAAATTCAGCTGTAATTTTTTTTTTAACAATTCGGTATATTATATTTCCACGACGTATAGACGTATTTGTCTATTGATTGCCATATCGAAACTGATTGACGGATACAATATAAAACTGATAGATCGGGCGTCAAATGCCATAAGTTTAATGTTTTTCTGTAACCGAGTAATAATGGACAATCAAAATTGAAATCACGTTTAAGCCAACAATGTTTTATATCTAATTAACCGTGCATTAAGAGTGACAAGATTATAAGGGTTTATTTGTTTGCGAGATGTAGTTCCCTAGAGAAATATGTACAGCAGTCAGTACCTACCAAATTCATACCTATTATTTTTCATTTATTTTAATTTAATGTAGATTGGAAGGATATTTAAATTTAAAATCAATGTCTTGTTTAAAAACAGTAGGAACCTTTTTTTTTTTAGTACACATATGACATCTTAAGGTGAACGCACTAAGTTGTGCTGGAAACGTGACAGTGAACTCGTGCGCATTTTGCACCTTCTCAAGGTTTTACAGTACAGTCATTCTATCTTTGTGTTTTCTTACGTACGCTGCTTTGTCCGTAAATAACGGTGAATTCTCGCGTGTTCGTGCGTTATGGATCATTAATGTATCTTCTATTAAGTCGTATATTTCAATCCATTAATAAAAATTAAGGCTTTTAATTTTAGAATTGCGTCAAACTACCGGTTCGGGAGTTATATAAAAGACGTGGATAAGTTATTACGTGTAATTAAAGCAGGCGTAAAAAAAAAATTCAAAAAGATTAAAAGCAGAGTAATAAAAATGCAAATATTTTTATTTTTTTTATGAAACGCGTACATACGCAAAAAGCTATAAAGCTTCAAGCTATAGGTTTAAATATGTCGTTTTCCTTGATTGTAGGTGGTACACTGTGGCAAATCAAGTAAAGTTTTACTGATAAGCACATAACTAAGTATTAATTATGAAAAAAAGTCCCTTTTTAATTTTTTTTTTAGTGAAATTATAGATGTGGGACAATTAAGGTTTCTATTTAATGTCAACTTTTATGTGTGGCTCTTCCCCTGTGGACGTAGCGTTATTTTTCCACTTATACGAAGCGACCTTGTTATCGTCGATGCCAACCTTAAACCTGTTACGGAATTCGGTTTCGGTTTCACCGTAAGTTACGATCCATTCTTGTTCTTGATTTCCAAGTCCCTCCTGTTTGAAAGAAAGAGGTTCGATCACGGTATCCCTCTCTATTGCAATCACGGTCTGGCTCTCGATTCCGATGACGGACAAACGAGGATGCGGGCCATTACAAATTAGGTGATCACCAGCTCCCATAGACATCCACAACATTAAGGGAGTCATTAGTGCGGTGCTAACCTTTTAGAAAAGAATATGGTGTTTTCTTGAAGACCTCTCATTTGTTGTGATTCGTTTTCAATCCCAATCTTAGTACTGACATCGATTCCTTGCCCAATCTAATTCCGATCCCTATCTCGATCTCGGTTACGATTAGTATCTTGACCTTTCAGCATATCCATCACAGATTCCGTACTTTCACTGACGTGAAATACTACTTTTATTCAGTATTATGTTTTCTTGATTGTCTTGTTCACTCATTTAGGTATTATACAATAATGATTACTTAACAGTAGCGTTATATATGCGATTACTGTGGTAATCGTATATATACTGCTCCTGTTCACGATTCAATCTCGATTACGATTTCCGCCAGTTTTTAGATAAAAAGAGCCATTTATAGGTAGCGTTAAGGAATAATGCGGCCTCTTATTGGTGAAAAAACTTTCAGAATCGGTTCATTAGCACCTGAGGTATTTTTTTTTACGAGCAAACAAACGAAATTACGAAGTTTACCTCTTCATAGATCGGTATCGATTATTCACAATCGGGACAGACAAACATCTCGTTTTCGGTCGGCTGAAGCTGCACGTGACCGCTAATGATAAATAAACAAACGTCCAGCCGTTTTGTGAGCAGAACTCGAGCGGGCCGGTGTCACATAAACCACTAACCCGAACAAATATGAATAAATTTGACGTTCCGGTATGAGTTTTATTATTCGATATGTCGTGTTCTTAAAAACCATGGAGTGGCGCTGTAAAACGTCGACTTGTAAAGAAACGCAACCTTACAAGTTTTGCAGTTGCACACTCGATAATGTTTATTCATATAATAAAATTGTGGAGTCGTCGTGCCTGTACATTAAAAATATCTGTCAAAAAATGACTATAGACGATGTAGGGAGTATAGCAGAGAACAACAAGACTGTATTGAAAGTTTGTCTGTCTGTTTGAACATGTTAGACAAATCAGTAGTCAAGAATACTAGATGAATTATCATGGAGTTTTAATAGGTATCTTTTTCCGTAGCTTGACGGAATATACAAGGATTTAATTCAACGACATCGGTTCACAAAAGTTATGTGATTTTCAAAACTTGTTACAAGCGTACAATGTCGCGGTAGGACAAGTATTAATATTATATATATATTACTAGAAAAATACTTTTGAAACGTTTTCTTGAATATATATATATATATATATATATATATATATATATATATATATATATATATATACTCATAAGCGAAATACTGACTGACTGACTCATCGCGAGATCTTTGCAATTATAGGTCCGATTAACTTGAACTTTTACGTAGTCACTTTTTTCACGATGTAGATGCTCACTAACAACGGATTTTACGCAAATCCTACCCAAAATTCATTTTCCATACCCGAGCGGAGCCGTGGGTAAAAGCTAGTATCGTATAAAACATATTATCGAACCATACTAATCTGATTTGGATTTTATTTACTTGGAAAGACTACTACAACATTATAGGATCTTATTTGGATATAGGTTTATAAATACAACGTTAACTTACTGTTGAGTGGTGCTTGGTTAAATATGGCTATAACTTTTGAAGAAGGTCATTCGACATATAAGTTTTAGCAAGTGATCACAAAAATCCGTCAACTATTAGTGACTCAACACGACAGGAATAGAGCACAAACGTATCTTTTTCTATATCATAGTTTCGGAGGCAATTGGCTATTCAACATTGTGATGCGCTTAGAACTCCAGGAAAGTTACGGCGATAGCCACGTCATTTAAAACCTCGAGATTGTCAATGCGCATCCGTTATCGATGGAATCTTCAAGTAACGTTGTCTCTTATTTTTTTTTAAGCGAAAACATTTGTCATTTCTTCTTGTACAATTGTTGACCCCGTAAAGTTAAACGGCCAGTCCATCGACCGACGTTGTTTGCCGCCGTGCGCATTCAACTCGCGCCGTATGCGGGTCCTTCGACTTATTCACAAATATTTTTTGTTCCCTTGCAGGTTGCTCATTAGAAGTGTTTGAAGTATGGGAAAACATTCAATTTTCATGAGCGATTGTGACTCATATGAACTCTGTAATGTCTATTTGTTTGTGACTGTCGAGCTTGTTTTCGATTATAGAGTTTAATTAGTTGAGTGTTGTGTTTTATTGTTTGTTTGTATGTACCTACAATGCTTACGTTTCGAAGTGGAGTAGAAGTAGGTTGTTAATCCAGTTGTTCGTCTCAAAAATACGTTAAACCGGTCTTATCTCTAGATCATTATTAGTTTTTTTTTTCGTTACAGGTGGTTTGTATTAAATGATTATGCGTCTTTGTACTACGATATATCGACTACTGGAGGTCATTAACGAAGGTCATATGAAAATTGCAATTCGCAGTCTATCTATTAAATTATAAATTACAATAAATCAATGTTATTTTTTTTTGATAATAAATTAATTATCATTACAATCGATAGACAGCTTTAGAGGTTTATAGTTAGAACTAAATGGACATTAATCGTTTGCGCTTTTATTCTAGTGAAAAAAAAAAACGAATTGACTTAATGCCGTATACTCCAAGCCAATAGAATTTAAGGTCATAGTGTAAAATTTATATATTTTAAAGGGCTATTATTTCTGAGGGAAAACATTTTATTGTATATACATTCTTTTTAGAAATCAATACACTGAAAACTATCCATGGAATAATATTTGTACAACAAATTCATGAATTGTTAGAAATTGATGACTTTTTATTACAATTAAATTAAATTTGCAATCTACATTTTTTATTCATGTAATAAATGTATTAGGTGCAGAACCCTTTCTTTGACAATTCAACATCTACATATATTCTTTAATTAGGCGTTTATTAAAACTGTAACAGATAAAAATGTGCAAATGTCTTTATGAAAACAAAATAATTGCTACATGTCAATTTTGGCAGATAAGAGTATACGAATCTTCGTTTCTATTGTTTCTACCCATTCGTCGCAATTCTAACGAATTTAGAAAAATCAACAATCCGGACCTCAATAGGACCGGATTGTGAAAATGAAATGCTATTGCACGGGAAAGTAATCACGCGATGGCGCGTTTGTTTGGGCGGAAGTTTTTAGCATTTAACTCTGTCGCGACACCGATTGGGCTTTTAGTAAGATTGCATTCATTGACCGGCGACCTGCTCGCCTTTTGAATTGTTAACGAACCGGGATTACTTCGTGACGTACGACTGTAAGGTATCCAAGTCTTGTCAGAAAATACGAAATATAACCACAGACGAGCTTTCGTATAACATGGGCCGTTTGGCATGTTACATCTACGTGTTATATTGTAACAAATTAAAATTTAATGGCAGGCTGCTTGAAGATTTATGACATTAAAACTAGTTCGTGTTGGAGGCGCCAAAGGGAGAAAAAAACGAATAAGTCTGAGGATGTCTGATACCAAAATATGAATGTTTTTTAAAGATTTTAATCATATGAAATAAGCGATTTTCCTGAGAATTGCGTTGATGAATATTAATAATATTTGTATCGATGGACATTGTGTATAGAAAGTTATTTTTATTAAGGTTCTTTATAATCGACCATCCGTTCTTACAATATAATACTTTTTTTCATATACGCAGAAATTGAAACATCAACGAATTGTTTTCCTTATATGTATAAGGAAATATATATAAATGAGATACATTTTTTGGTGAACAGTTTTTTTATAAACATAAAAAAGAAAACATTTATATAATAACGTGCCCCTTGTTTTTCAACCATATTTAAGATACGTTTATATTTGGGTTTTTTAATAGTTAGAGAAGCAATCAAGTTCGAGCTTCTTACCCAGTATTAAACAATCCATGTATTTTAATTCATATGTAATATTTATATAGAATTATGAAATGAAATGAATCGATTCACTTTTTACTAAAGATAAAATAACATTAATATTAAATATTCGGGTGATTTATACTGGCCGTTACAACTAAGGTGATGCTAACGTGGTACAATTAGATCTCCCTTTGTTATGTAGTTGCAATTGTTGTATCAGATTTAAATTACCCTTATACTGTTGAGACATACCCTCCCATAAACATTTTGTTTTAAATAGAGAAGTTTGGACCTTTAGGCCTCTAAGCTGGCCTAGATAGCCGAGGTCTGGTTCATCCTCATCAATCCTCTGACAAAGTCCGATACCGACGGTTTATAGTGAATTCTGAGGCACGGAGCGTGTGTCACAATTTGGCTTAAGTTGAAAACGCATTGGTCGATTCGTGCGCGATCAGAATCTAACCCGTTGGGCCACCACCGTCGCCCACGTATCATGCTTCCCCTTACAGATATTTAAAACGTTGATCGATATGATCGAAATTGCCCTAATCGCTATCATAATTGGGAGCGCAGTCGAGTACCAGCCGTGAGGATGTTCGCGTGGGTTTCCTCTCTTCCAAAAAAAAAAGCAATAACGTAAAATATTTCTTTGAATATTCAGAAGGCCGATCCGCGCGGTGCCGTGTTCGTGTCGAGTAGGATCAACGCTGATTGTAGGCCGCCTCTCGTCTGTTATTTAGAAAAAAGTCGGTTTCGTGACTCGGTATATAAATAACAAAAGTACGAACCGTAAATGTATGACATTCATTGGAACGTAAATGAATATAAAGCTGGACTTTGGTATTCATTATAGTCAGTTATGAGTTAACCGATTGTCAATAGACTTACTATATTCTGATTAACATTACGTTTTATTCATGTTACTCAGGTATGAAAGGTGTTCAAATTTAACCGAGATGAATGTCACGTGATTAGGCTGCCACTTGGATATTTAATATATATATATATTATTATTAAGAAGGAATAATGGCAGACAGCTTTGGTGGTTGTAGTGTTAAGGTAGCCGCTTTTGAAAATCCCCAAAAATTACGATATTTCAACGATTTTTAAACACCACGTTAACAATAATATTGTAAGCTTAAACTTACAGCAGACGTTTTACTTGGTTTCAGCATTGGCAACAAAAAGCGGGAGCATATACATGTATATCACAGCTACTTAATCTAAATCAATGACTGTTTTTTTTAGTATCTCAATATCTAACACAAATATTAGGGTTTATTTCTGAATGTTAGGTACTCTAAACAATAAATGAGCCGGCGAAGCAACGGTCACTTCTACTATTTTTGATGAATTTTTGAACTCTGACAGAGAAGTACATATGTATGTTGTAAAATATTTAGTATTGTGACGTTTTTACGTTATTATATTGACATAAACACGCAAGTTTTCGTTAATTTAAATTTATATCGACTGAATTAAAATATGTTTTCTATTTTATAAAAAATGAAAAATTGCTTTGATTTTCTGAAAATTATCTAAATAAATATAAAGGTTTTTTAAATTATGAAAAATTTATGTACCTTAAAATACCGTGATATTACCTTACCATGTGGAATTTTCAATTAAGAATTTAATCGTAATTTTTAGTAGACATCAACGGAATTAAAAAGTTTAAGTGATGGCATAACAGCATTTTTTGGCGATATCGAAAATTGTTATTCATATGTCCCAACTAATAATGAAGTAGAATCGAGTAATATTCCACATATGTGTTACGAATTGCAGGAAGTAGCTGAGAGTAAAATTTGTGACGCACGCCGTTTTGTTAATTAATAAAGTATCATAAACGGAAGTTCTAATGCCGATATTAAGATAATTACGCATATAAATATACTCAAATTTTAATGTTAAATACTTCTCATACCTAAATCCTTGTGGGAACAAGAAATAATGCATGATTCATTGATATTACACAAAATTTATCACCAGCTTGTTGAGTTACCGGCTGTCATTATAATTTTGCTAATATTGACTAGAAAAGAAAAAAAAAATAGAAAAAGGCGGATGACGCCAGGTTCCGGCTTACCATTGTTTTAAAGTTGAAGAAGTTAAGATACAATTTATTAAAAAGTGAGCAATTGAGCAATTTTGATGCAATTTTTATACCACTCGCATTACATGTATATTTGCAAAATTTTCATGGTTGAAAAAAAAATTAAGTTTTTGTGTATGCAAATGGTTCAATGGTAATCAACTATATAGTTCTTTTAGCGATTCGACTGAAAGAGTCCCAGTAATTTGATTTTAAATTATAATATCTTCATACGTATCGTAATGACCTGAACTCGGTTCAATACTTATTTAAATTTGATTTTGACACATTTATGGATACCATTCAACCGTCACTCTTTGAATGATGAAAATCGAAAAACGATTCTGATGATGATATTGCAGGATAATGGGCAATTTAACGGATACGAAAAACGAAATATTATTTTAAATATTTAATTTACGTATATACTTACCTAATATCGTGTCTTGTACGAATGAGAAACAAAGATAAATTTTATGATTACGTTTTTACGAATGAGCTCGTTTTCCTTATTAAACATATTACGACAGTAAATATGTATGTCCATAAAATAATGCATGTTACTGTACATATATAATATGCACATATTAAATTGCATGTAGATTCATTGGGTGTTGTAGTGAATGTGGTGTACTATACATGCGCGCTGATGCTCGCGCCGGAGGCAACTTTCCGTTATCTGCCGGCCTGTCAGAATCGCGGAAAATGTCTGCCGTGTTAAATGTAAGTTTAGTGCATTAAATATTCATATTTCAAATTTAAGTTTTGTCGAAATATCATATATTGTTCTTGCTGATGTGTGTCAAAGTGTCAAAAAAAGCGTGTGTCATTAGCGACATAGCTGTCTGTCGTTATTTTTTTTTATGAATAATTGAGTACTTTGAAATAAACAAATAGCAGTCTCGTCTGTATGATGGTATTTTGTCACCTTTCATTAATGAGCGATTCTATAGGAATCGCAAACAAAAAATTATTGGGTTAGTCAAAATGCTCTAAGTCAACAATTTGAACAAGTTGAGGTTAACATCTAAGACGAATTGTCAAAATTAGTCGTCTTAGTTGTCTGCTTAGAATCCCGGACTTCCTATATACAGTAATGGGATCACGGTATAACCTACAAGATAGCAACTAGTTATTATGGAAACGGTAAATATATATATTTTATAATTTAAAAAATAAAACTTAAAAAAATATTTGATTTAAAAAAATGTGCGAAAAAACTTTTGCTATTGATCGACAATTTGACGAGATTTGAGAATGCAATTTCGAGGACTTCTCACGGTTAGCTGCGTTTTGTTACACGAAGTAGAATACCATAGAGAGAAAGAAAAACAAAGCTATATTCCCACGCTACGGAGTAGAGCAAAGAGCGACGTACGCACAACGACATAAAGCGATAGAGCTGATAGTAACGCATGTTGGCGTAGTCGATGTACACTTCAGACGGTACATGTGAACAGCTGAGGTACGTGTGTCTTTATTATTTACGTTTTATACGTTTGCGTCCTGTGATTTTTTGATTATACCCGTGAAGCGCTGTTATGTAATATTTTATCAATGATGGCGTTCTATCGTACAAAGAGTAGTATCTAGATCAGTTGTTAATAGATATTATAACGTATATTGTTGTGTCACGTTTTAGTCAAGATTGTGGGAGGATATACGTCGATATAATAATACCTTTGCATATCCTCGCATATTTTTTGTATTCAACATTATGGAATTTAAGCCGTCCACGTGAGTACAGTGCAGGTTACGGCCCGTTTTGCAGATAGAATCTGCTAACTTTCTGTTCGAAGACGACGCTCTTTGCCATTGTGCTATCTCCTCCCACTGTGCAGTTTTCTCACCGCATAGCAAGGGCTACATCATTATATGTTTAAAAAATGCTAGATTATTGTTTAATTATTTCATATGTTTACGTAATAAGTAAGCATTTAATAAATAATTATTATTAATTTTTGTGATCTTTTACAAAATCTCTAGTTCAGTCTGTTTTTTGGTATAATATTCAGTAAATTATTTTTAAGTCTTACTGACATTTTAAATGCAACAGTTTTAATACTTGTCATTGAGCTAACATCCGGGTTCAAAAACTATTAGATTTACATCTCGGGTTTACATAAATCTGAATTTGATCAAACAATGAGATTGTCTATCATAGTAATGAAGTTTTTATTTAAAAATATGCTCTGACTCCAGAAGTGCTACGGGATTTTCTTTTTGACATCAGTTTTATTGATTGGGTTTTCAAATTTCACTATCGTATTTTTGGTAGAAACTCTTTAGTACAAAAGACAAAGGAAAATCTAAAATGTTAATAAAAACATTGATTGTATTTCATTTTTAGTATACATTCCTTCCTTTCGCTTAAATAATGAACTTCGCTAAAACAATTACTTCCTATTAATTAATTATTCACTATTTTAAAATGACTGATATTACTTTAAGTAACAAATTATAGCGTATTATTCAATATAAATTAAAGTGCTAATACTGAAAGAAATTTTTATAAAAATATTAAGATAGAGAAATGAAAAAAAAAATTATATTGGTAACTTTTATTATATTTTTATGTTGTTTGTAATTATATTTGTTTAATTTTACTGGAGATCTCTTTGCGCTCGGATTAAAAATGCTTAAAAATGTTTCTGAAACATCTTAAATGAAAAGACACGGTAACATATACACTAAGAATAATAACCGACATACAGACGACCTTTTCTATTATTGCAATGTTTATTCTTTGCTGCTAATCAAGTTTATCTTACTGAAATATTGTTTTTCGCACAATTCACGGAAGCAAAGAAATACATTTATAAGTGAACGGTTAGGGTCAAGTTCACGTTCAGACAGTATTGAACAAATTAAACAAGTTTAAAGATTGTTGGAAAATAGAGCCCTAGAAAACAAATTTTATATCAAACAGTTTTTAAATATAAAAAAAAATAGAGGTGATTTTAAAACAATAAAAATTAAGAAAACTGCGGAAAATATAAAGCTTAACATGCAAGTAATGCAAAATTTGAACTGAAATAATTCACTATTCTGAATATTATGATTTTTTTATAAAAATTCAATTTGTTTGGAGGCGATATCTGCTAACTATTTATCCGACTATAAATTAAACTATAATGGAATTACTCCATAATACAAAAATAGATTATTGTAAAAATACAATATTAAGTCAAATTTTTGAGAAATTATTTTCGTGTATTATATATAAAAGAAGTTTTTTTTGTTGGTAAATGAAAATAAATGATTATTACTATTAGATAAGCTTCATCGCTATTGGCGAAAAATAATTAAATATACATATATATATATTTTGTTATTAATATGAGCATTTGATATTTTTTTCCGGAACAAGTAACTTATGTACAAAAATAAGAAGAAAATATAAAAATTGAAAATAAATACATTTGAGAACTCCTTTCTTTTAAACAAAAAAAAATAAGTAAATATTTAAAACTTGACTTTTACCTTTGTAGGTGCTAACAGTGTAAGTAATATCTTCGAAGAGCAAGTTTACAGGAGGCCGTTTGGCCATACGGTTGAGAGCTTTGAGAGTTGATCCGGCTCGTTCCAATGCTGCAGGTGTCCATTGGTTTTCTTGAACTTGCTCTAGAACCAGGGGGTTGGCCTGGCTAGGGGTTGCGCCATGTGCGAGAGCAGCACCTACTATAGCTCGTCTCACTAATGGTATTTTAGACATTTCTTTTTCCATGATTAATAGAATTTGCCTTAAGTTTTTTTTAATAAAATTGGAGTCTCTCGATTAGTGAAAAAATAGGTATCCTTGTTTTGTAATAATTAAGATAATAATAATTAATCACATTTCACACAACCACGGTTTGTTATTTTATTGATGTTTTTAGGTAAAACAATAATTATTTTCGACGGAAAACACGATCATTCTGTGTCGACGCACGCGTGCGTTTTACAAAGCGGTCGTCAACGGACTAAGTTGTGGACACTTCGTACTACAGTTACAATAATGAACTTAAAAGATGCGTGCGCGCACTTACTGACTTGGGTATGCCTTACCGCTTGCGCAGACGAGTAAAAGAAAATAATGCGTAGAAAATTAGTAGCCAATTAATCGGCTTCTTGAAAACGCTAAGAGTATATGTATGCTTTGATTCGTCGTTATTGTTTGTTATTCTTTATCCGACCACGGAGGGTTATGATTTTAGCAAACTATATATGCACGTATGTTTACTCGTTTCTCTGTCGCTCTTAAGCTACTTATCATAATTGGGCGCATGAGATATCGTTAGAAGCGTCTTGATCATCCATTTGTTATAGTTATGTAACGTTACACTAAATTCAATATGGCGCCTTATGGAGGCCATAACGTCCTGTATTAAAAAAAAATGTTTTTTATTGTGCTGTGTTCGGTGTCATATGAAAAGGCTTAATTAGAATATTTCAAATATATCTTGCTACTTGTTGTTAGTTGTTTTGTTTGAATTGACGCGATAATTGCGTATGCTTTGTAAAATCACGTATATTCGTTTAGGCTATAAACGTGCTGAATATTTGGTTTTTTACCCGACTACAGAGGGTTATGATTTTAGCAAGTTGTATATATAACTGTTCCCGCATCGTTCCTAAATTATTTATCATATTTGGACCAATGAGTTGTCATTAGCTGCGTTTTAGAGTCCTGCTTCTTAGACTTTGACCTCGTGATCTCATATTGAAACTATTATGGCGGATGTGACTTACCTAATAACCAAAACAACAAAAATATTTCACAAGTGTATTGAGTTTAGTATCAAATAAAAGATTTTTAATTTAGATATTCCAAATTTATAAAAAGAATGTATGATTACTATTTGACAGACTATAATATGTGTGTATATAATGGAATCTATCAATTTAATTGTTTTTCTATGATTCATGGATTCCTTTAAGATTATATAGGTTATTAAAAATTATCAAATAAAAAATAAGGAAATAAACAAATAAAAAAAAATATGTAAACAAGTTGGTGTTTCAATGGGAGGTGATGACCACTTACCCGTATAACTGTAGGTGCTGTTCAATTTAGAAATGTAAATTAATTAATAACACCTAAATATAAAATCGATGCTTCAAAAATTACTACCACCTACGCCTTCACAATTCATTAATTATTAATTTTCAACGAAACATCTAGTTTGTTTTTATAATTTTTAGTCGTTTATTATTTAGTCGAGATTTATGTTTTTTATCCTTATTATGATAGACAACCCATTTTTAATATTAACTCTAATGAAACGGCGATTTCCTAAAATTGACCTCTTTACATACTAATTCTTTGTAGTTAGTAAATTCAGCTCCTCTCAAAATCATTGTGAATACTTATTTTGTGCATGAGAAAATTTAAGGAAAATGCGAATTTGAGGAAAAAAACTGTATTTATGAATCGACAAGCTATCTCTCAAACATTCTATCACATAGCATCAGCCTCGTACCGCAAATCGTTTTATAATCACCTGCATCATATAATTTGTAACGATGTATGTCACCCACAATTTGTACAATCAAATCTCCATTAAGGTTTGTTATGAAACTGAATACGTTAGTTTTCCTGTATTAGTATTGATAAAGATGTTTTTTTAATGCTTTGACCATTTGAGTTCTAATGTGCATGGATTAAAATATCTGAATAAATTATTTTGAGAATACAGAAACATTGATTAAAATTTATGTATTGATAGCTTTTGTTACAAATGTCGAAATAAGCATATTCGTTAGCGACTGTTAGTACAATATTTTGAATGAATGAACTATGAAGCTGTTTTGTTGATTGTCAACGGGGTCGATGCACGAGCTGAGATTTGAGTTCATGTGAAAAATATTGACTTGATTCATCTAAATTAACTGTCTCAGATAAAGGCTCTCGATTGAGATTCTAATCTTTATTAAAATCTTATACCCTTAGTCTGATTTTTATCTCCTTTCGAATCATGATCTTGATCATATTCCAGGTTTAATTTAAATATTTCTCGCTTTGCTTCTCGCGTTTTTCCTTTCTCCTCGTTCCTTCTCTCCCCTAACTCTCTTCACTCTTCTTTCTTACTTTCTTGTCTTCGCCGATGAAAGTGAGTAAATGAAAGGAATATTTTATAGCATTTTCGAGCGGTAAACAAGTTTGCAAGCCACCAGCTCGTAAGTGATCATCGCCGGTCATGGACACTCTCAACTCTCACTCTCTCTGAATAGTCACGAGTGCGTTGTTGGCTTCTTGGGTAGTAGTAATATCTGATGGAGGGCAGATTGATGGAAGAGGAATAGGATATTGGAGAGAGGGGAGTGGGTTACCAAAATTCTCATTCCCTCTGAACTCTGTGAGAGTTTCGTTCATGTCGTCACTCATGTGAAATAAATAATATTATTTTTTATTACGTATGCTTTTTTTTTGTATTAAAGAAGTAATATAGTTGAAAAACAATATGCCGCGATTGGTTTCTTCCGACACAATACACTAAATGTGTAACTGGTAACATTTATTCTAGGTATTAATATTTAAGGTAACATATCGTAACCGAATGCAGTTTAAAACATAATGTAAAAATTTATTTCTATACTGAAAAAAATATCATATAAATAAGAACAATGGTTCTCGAGTCATGAGAGTGCAAACGGACGAGTATGCAGACACACAGAAATTGGGGTTTATAACATGTACAGATAACTACAAGTTTTGAAATACATATAAAAAAGACGTAAATATAAAAAAAAATGTCGAGTTATGGATACTCTGCCGTGTCCTTGAAGCGTACAAGGTTATGTATCTACGAAAATGCGATTTCGTGATCTACATCGTTTGCGAACGTTCTCGTTCACCTCGCGTTGGGGCGAATCTTATTCGCTCTCCTGCAGTCACTTCGCTGGAAACGTCAAATTTATTCTATGGAACGTCTGAATACGGGTACAATATTGTGTACCGTCGCGTACCCATAAGGAAATAATTATGGTCTGTGACATTGTCGCACTCCAATATAAATCGATTTACAAGGTTAATTATCTGTTTAATTGCTAGAAATAATTATTGCTATGACATAAAATTCTCTTTTTACATGTCATTAAAAAATATTTTTTATTTACTATAGGTATAACGAAGAAGAGACGACGGCTTCCTTAAAAAATTTGGAAACTCGGATCCCTTATTCAATAATTTCGGTGGTGCTAACATTTACTTAAAAAAAAAATAATAAAGGAATCTGGAACTTTAAAAAGATAATTATATGTTAAGTTGTGATCCAGATATATTAAAAATATACGAAATTAAAATTTAGAAGTAACATCAGAAACATAATAACATAATAGAACATCGAAATATCGATAA
>BGZK01002172.1:0-74884 GCA_005406025.1 Eumeta japonica | reverse complement strand
GCCATGTAAATTGCGTTTTTCAGCATTATGGACCACCCGTTAATATGAACAATTAAAATTTATTTGCTCAATATCAATTATTACGAAAGAAAATATTTAATTTTCTGAGTTTTCTAGATTTTCAGTCACATTAAAAATGTCTCTGTAAAAAAGTCACATATTCGATACTTCTCAAGCATCGCAATCTCAGAATGAACGTCTTTAACATTAGGCCTACAACGTAGAAGCTCAGTATAAGACTATCTACATTAAAACCAAATGAAACATTAAATCATCAAAATCTCGGTTGTATTAACTCAGGTCTCAAGTGAAATAAATAATATAAAATAAAATATCAATCTCAATAAAATCAATCAACCTTACGATCGAATTTCCTAAGGAGTACTCTGATTCTTTCATACTCATGTAAGGCTAGTTATATAAATTTTCTCAAATAAATAAACTTCAAGTAAATTACACCATAAAATTAAAATGCAATAGATAAATAACACATTTTACACAATACACTCAAAATCGTGCAAAATTTCCTATGTTCAAAGCGTACTTATTTTAGCAAATTATTTATTACGTGACTTTGTTACAATGTTGGATTTTTGTATGCCAGAAGCACCTCTATGGATAAGAGTTCAATTTGAAATAGAACCAGGAGTTTCACTTGATTTTATTGCAGATGGAGCTCCGCTTGGGGACCAATGTAACCCACGACGAACAATCCTGATGCGTATCAGACCTGCTCATCTACCTCTGGTACTTTTAAATACGACATTATCGAGATAGATCAAATACAAAGAAGAAACTTCAATGTCTCGGTTAATAAACTTTATTTTAAAATTAGGAAACGCTCCCGGGAGCCAGTACTTATTCAGGCAAATGAACTGCCAGCCTCAAACATAACTATTTGTTAAAAAATCTGCATACAGGAAAAAAAGTATAAGAATAAATATTAATAGTGGTCGCTTTCCTGTCGAGCCACCGTCTGTGGCTTCTTCGCTGAGCTGCAGAGTGCTCTTTCACCTACCAGTTTATTCGTCTTTATTCTTCCGTACTCACGCGGAAGTCAGCGACGATTGCGGCTTCCAGAGTGAGGCCCAAGTCAGCCACCGTTTCCAAAACTCAACTTCCGCCCTCGTGGTTCAAAAATCGACTCGACCTTCGCGTGTCTTTAAAACGATTGCATTCCCCGCGCGCTCGACTCAGCTTCCCTTCAAATGTTTTTGTAAGGACAAATTCTGTTTTCTTTCCTTTTTTTTTTCCTTAGGAGATTTTGGTTGCAAAAAGTGCGCACACTGCCATTTGTAAGATTCATGTTAAATTCACGAAACTTAATTAAAACTTACAAAATAAATGTATAAAAATAGAAACGCAATTCACGCCATAAATTGAAATAATCAATTTTATTAAAAAGTAAGCAAACAAAATCAATTCATCTACCAATGAATATCAATCAATCAATCAAATAAAATCAACCATTGACCTAAAGAGTCAAATAAAGCGATTACTCACGTCTCACCTAATTAATTGTAAGTAATTCTATCATCATCTCATACCTAATCAATTAAATCATCGATACTTCACCTAATCGTCTAAATCAAAGTATGCAAATATCACACCTCATTCAATTCATAAGGTCCATCTAAATCATATCCAATAATATAACTCACGATATTAATTACAAATTGCCCTTATATCAAGATGTGAACAAAACGTGATTAAACAATATGTGTTGTAAAATGTGTATAAATTTATAATAAAATCTCAAATTGAATATTTTCGGACAGCCAGATCAGAATCAATATCTTATAGCATAATATGTACTGTGTATGCTCCCCTTCTTTTTTTTTTACAAATGGTCAAACGTGCCTTTAAACAACGACAGATGTCCACAATTTATGTGAACCGAAACTTCTTTTTCAGAATGATTTTTAAAAAACTGTTTTTTATATTTTCTTATAGAAAAATGCGTCAGTCAAACTAAAGACGTCTGAATGAAAAGACTGTTTTTTTTATCATTATTATTTCCAATGACACAAGCTCGTCAAAAGGAATAAATTATACTGCGTTTTTATGAACTCTAAATATGCTTTAGTGTTTTATAATTATATACCTTAAGCGGTAGACCAGAACTGCTGGCATGCTAGAATTTACCTGCCCAAAAATCCTGCGTCACACAATAAGCCTTCTTTTGACCCTATCCTCATACACATTATGACGAGCGCATGCCTGATACACAACAAATACTTATAACTATCCTTTCATTGGAAGGAAGACGATGAAATATCTCAAATTAAGAAGACATTTGATTTAAAATATTATTCATAAAAAAAATCTTTTTCAAATAATATTACACAACTTATGTGAAATTCCTTGTAAGGCACCACACCATTTGACTTTTCGAAAATCACGTGAAACCTCTCTCTGACTTGTTATAAGTCATTTCATAAGACATGAAGCGCGAATATTAGTCACCTACCACAGGCGCAAATTTTTTTTTATTTAATTTCAATTGTTTTTACTTTTTTATATAAAACCACACTTATTAATCGATTTTTGATATGTACAATCTTTGCATATCTCTCTTGCTTCACTGACTGCCATCAACTTTTCCATGCAGACTCGCCGGTTTCAGCTGTTCAAAGTTTGGCCCTAATTTAATGTGCCACTAATTTACTTTACATAAGATTATTGTATTCAATAACATTTTTTACATTGCTATTGATGTTTATTTATATAATCTTTCAACAAGTAAAGATATGTATCGACTTATTATTTTGTACATCCCTTGAATTTTATCGATTGCACCTTAAAAATGTAAAGTTAGAAGAAAGTGAACGAAACAGAATTCAATATTTATCTTCATTCATATCAATCTTTCGATGTTATGCGGATCATTTTGACTTAAGTTGTGCTTATAAAAGCAAAAGTCAGTAAGTAATTACATCAACAAAGCGTCTAAAGTAATCGACATAAAAAATTTTCTTAAGCCTATTTATTACTTATTGAACATTTTTCATTAAGTATCAATCCTAAGAAAAACTTGAAAAAAGAAAAGAATAGTCATGAGATTGTATTGTTACCTCCTTACTTTTTAAGATTGATAGACATCAACCAGATTTTAATGAAATTATCAGTACCATCTTCGAAATTGTTAAGTGGTTTAGCATTAATAATCTTCTGCTCAATGAAAGGAAAACAAAACTTGTTAAATGTTTGCTATCTAATTATAAATTGATCGACACAAATGTACTGGTCAAGAACGAGGTACTAAATATTGTAGACGCGACCTTATTTCTTGGTCTCACTTTCGATGCTACGTTACGTTGGAATTCTCATATTACGTGATTAGCGAAAAGGCTTGATTCTGCAGCATGGTTCAACAGCAGCTCGGTTCTACAGTCAAAAGAATTCGGCGACTTACAGATGAAAGCACCGCGAGACTGGTTTATTTCAGTATTTTCATAGTCTCATGACTTATGAAATTTTGTTATAGGGTCACGCATCCGATGTTACCACAAACTTCGTACTGCAGAAGCGAGCTATTCGTGCTGTTTATGATATGAAGCCTATGACATCTCCCAGAGAAAAATTCAAGGAAATTAATGTCCTAACCTTAGCATCACAATACATATACGAAAAACTTACATATGTCAAGAAACATATAAAAGAAGCGAATTTCTCAACATTAACACTAGACATAAAAACGAACTTGCTGCTCATAAAACCCTATAAGCAAAGTTAACAAACAATTTAAGGGGCAGTGTGTGCGCTTTTATAACAAGATTCCAGTTGAAAGAAAATTATATTGCAAGAGCAATTGTACCGTATCCTAATATTTTAATGAAAAAAGCCCTTGGGATTGAATTACTCGGCTATTAGGTTCCTTCATATTATTTCTAAATGTCAATTAAATTATTAATTACTCAATCCTTTGTATTAATGAGTAAAAAGAGCAAGAATTGAGTCTCTTTCCCTTTTTTCTCTCGACGAATCAGCATTTGGAATAGGGGGTAAAGTCGAAAAGAATTTATTAATGACGAATTATAAGTGTAATTTCATTACCTATAAAAATAAGACATTTTTGATAAAAAAGCAGACAGACAAAATGGTATTGACAATTGAATTGGGTGTAAAGTTATTAACCAAGGGTTTTTTCCTCTCTTATAAATATTTTTCAATATCTATTTCAATTATAGCGATTTCATTGACTTTGCTCTCGTGTTGATTATCAATAAGTTGTTTTTGAAGTTATATCTTTTTGTGTTACTTAATATTTGAAATTACGTTTCAATTTACTTGAATTATAATTTTAGTCATCATAAAATACTTCAAAACAAATTCTTTATTAATGCTTCTTTCATTATTTATGCGTTCTCAATGTGATTTATAATTACAATTTTGTAGTAAATTTTCCATTATCTTAAAATATTATTGAATAATTTCACTAGAGTCTGACTGACCAGTCAATAATGATCGTTAAGCACTCGGCCATATAATTCGCCTGTCGATCATATCGAAACCACAATTTTAAATATCAGCGAGTGTGGCTCGTGTCATATCGATTTCAGTTGATTGCTGAACTCGTCGAGCCAAAAACCTCTGGTGTACAATTTGATGTTGTGTAGATAAACAATCATGGACACGGATTCACATAAGTCCTTAGGGTTAATTTTCAAATTAGTTTTTAAAATAAATTAATTGTTAAAAGCTACGACAGTCAAATTAAAAGATCTAGAGGGTCAAATTTGAATCTGAAGGTAATTTGAATCTGAAGGTACTTTGAATCCTGACCGTAGGCGAATTCACTAATTACTTTTTAAATTAAATTAAACCACTTTCTGTGCTTCGGATAGCAAGTTAAGTCTCTGTGTGTGGAACTTGTCACTGCATTGGTGACTACAGTTGTACGCAATTCCCGATCCGACTGAATTAGTAGAAAATCAAAAGTACTTAAACTCAAAACTGCTCCATTTGTAATAAAAGGGTGACCCAGATATTGTGTTTGTGTGACACCATTACAGATTTGTGGTACGACACAAACCTGGGAACCTGATACAATAATTTATTTCTATAATGAACTTGCATATACATGTCTAAGGGATTCATGTCGTAAAAAATATCAATGTTTTTGAGAACATCGTGATATACACGACTTTAGTTTCCTCCACACCACAGATGAATATGAATATATAAACAAGCAGGTCTTAAAATGTCAAACTGTTACAAAAATTCATATATAATTATAAAGTCATGGAAGTTCAGTAACTAATCGAATCATTGTATTCACATGCGACAAAGGTCTTATCTGTAAACAGTTTCATGCTCAAAGTTTAAGATATTTCCGTTTTTTTGAAAAGGTTAGTACAATACAACAACGAAATCCAAAGTGTATATATTCCACTCCTTATTCGACTAACTCACTGGCATTATTGACAGATTTATTAATCCAAATGACGGGCTAGTTCATTTATGAGTTATCGGAACAACGAGCATACGTGGTAGTACCTACAGTTCGTGTGCGTTTTAATTAACTGTCCGATATTTCATTTAAAATAACATTTTATGGTATCTCTTGACCGATTTCAGTAAGGGAAAACTTAATGCACGTATGATTATTACTGTGTTAATTAATTCTTACTTTGGATATGATTTCATAGGTACTTTTAATTTATTTTTGCTGGTAACTTATTTAACGTAACATATAGGGTTTATTGAAATCTATCATAAAATTATTGTCAAGATATTGTTGTGTGTAGACGGCGTGCAAGGCATCCAGCCTCAATACCGGGTGACACGAACATTAATTTTATTTGCTGAATTTTAAATGATGGAATATTATTAAAGTCGCGAAACAAAAGTAGAGAGATAGACTAGGTGTGTTGAGGAAGAAAGACTTTGAACCTGAGAGTAATAACAAGGAAAGTAGTAACTAATATATCTGACATATGCACTGATGTACACGATGTCTGACAAGTAAACAAAATAGTTCATATTGCTACTGTCCAATTGAATTTTTGAAATTCGAACAAAAATTTAGGCTTTGGTCGAAAATTTGGTAAATTTCTGTGACCCAAACGTGGACGTAAATAAATGAATTATGAATTATATATAACAATAATATACAGTTACGCCTATCTTCCATAAGGACAAGCACAGATCATAGACTTCCACACGGTACAATCTTTGCATATCTTTCTTGTTTTGCTGATGTAATTAATCTTTTCACGTAAGAGGTTCAAAAGTAGTATTTTTTCTATATACCACCACAACCTACGCCAAACTTTCTATCATACAAATTTACTCTATAATTTGTTTTGTCAAACTACTTTAATTCATCATTTCCAGATTCTCTACTTTAGTTACCACATCTTTCAAATCAATCCGCTCTCATATCATTACTCTTCCTACATCTATCTTTTCGAAGACACTCTATACATACCAAGCATCTCTACCGCATTAATTAGATTGATTTAATTCGATTTGATTCGATTCGATTTGATTTGAGTTGGTGCTAATTCTTTCGTCTTGTTTTGTCTCTCGGTTCTTTCAAATTGGTCTGTTTAAGGTTACGCTATCAAAATAAAAATGAAATTGAAAATCATCGATTTACATAAAAATCTATTGTGACTAAAAATCGATTTACTTTAGTAGCATCTTTGTGGAAGCTCATAATAAGTACTATAATGCGTTGGAGAACTATTCAATCTTATAGGTCATCGTATCGCTCGCCGAAAATATCATCAACACGGTCTTGATTGGTCAGTACTACCGCCGTATGCTTTATGGGATTTTTTTTTTTTGCGGGCAGCGAAATCTTGGAAATAACTTTGGAAAATTTGGAAAATTGTTCTTGAAAATAACAATAAAACAGATAAATATTGACAGACAAGTACAAAAATTTTCTGTTTCACATATGAAGGTAATGAAAAATTGAAATGTGCCTGAAATTTTCTGCCCATCTATGTCATAAAGTGATAATAATTTCAAAAGCCGAACTTGAAATTTCACATAAAAAAAGTAAAAAGCAAAAAATTATTAATAAAATAATACCGCGTTTTTAGAACGGATTTAGAGGTAAAAATAATCTCCCCTATACGGGACTAGATGATTAGCAATTCAATTGGACTTAAGTAAAATACTTATTGGTGAATTCGGCCGTTATCCGTTCGAACTTAGACCTTGTTATTTGAAGTCGATGTTCTGAACTACCAAACCACCCATCAATGCGCCTCAAAGTAATTTTCATGAATTAGTGAGGGTAAATATTTTTTTTCCTAATAAATAATTTACTGAATATATCAAGTGAAGGCGTGATATATTAAAGTTTTGTCTGTCATATAGTGCTTTACTTCAAATATACGCGCTTTTTGAATAAATAAAGTTTTTGTGAACTTTGAATATGATATATAATAATATTCATTTTTTTCATTCTACAGAACTTACTGTCAAGTGTTTTGAATTCTGGTATATAGATGAAAGTCGAAAATAAATTTAATGCATACTCTGCATATGCTTATAAGTTTATTAATCGTATTAAATTCTTTGGGACCTTTCAATCAACTACTGCATTGAAGCACCGATAATAAAATGATAAAACAATAATGAAGTGATTGACAGCTAAATTTTCATATTAATGATTGTTAACCATAATTATTGTGATACTTATGATTTTTATTACGTAAACAAGTGTTTCATAACTTGCAGATTACAATAAAACAATCAGGATTTGCAATATTTGCTAAATAAATAAAAAAAATAAGTGTGACACGTCATTTGCAAACCAGGTTCAGAATATCCATAGCGCATAACTACATCATGGTTTATTCAAGCTATTCCTTTAGAGGTATTCCCGTGGCTATAGCATAAAGTATGCGAGTGCTGCCTTTACCTAATAGCATTAATAATTATTTTAGATTGAGGAGCTCGACCATCGTTATGCTTTGACAACGGCCCTCAATCTATGTCTCAGTAGTGGGACACAACAACAAATCGTAATTAAGCATATAAATAATACTCGCAAACATTTCTTATACTACTTTGTTTACTTCATTGTTTTGTAATTTTTTTATGTTTTGTCGGCCGTCTCATCTGTATTGTGACAGCGATTTCCTCAAAACTACTCATTCGAAGTAAGCGTAAACGTACAAATTAGAAATTTAACGGCAGATAATTTCCGATAAGGCTCGTAAGGGCACTTTCAAAATAGGCTGAAAATTATCTTCCATCGATACAATTCAAATGCACCCCTTGATCCCTTTGTTAGATAACCGAGTAGTTTTTTCTTTGGAATGAAGCCAGCGGCGTGTGATGCGAACAAATCGCTGGAGGCTCCGGATTGTCGTGACTCTTAATATCGTTTAAAGACGCTGTTTATCTAGCGGAGCATTTCCGACTGGATAAATTGTTGTGAACTATCAAATTTATGTTGTACGCCATCACTGTACGCCATAAATAAGGTCGTATATTATTTATGGCTTACATGTTTTTTACGACGCAAAGTTTAGCCCTTATGCGGATTACGTTTCCCTGAAGAATATTAATGAAGAGTAAATATTTGAACACGCTTATCTTTTGAATCGCTTTTTCCCGTGAATTTCCCTGTGTTCCTTCATCTTCTTTGTACATTTCCATCTTAATCTGGCTGTCGGTCCCAAACGCGATTACAATCAAGTTCTTGCTAAATACCGTTGTTATATCGAAATCGACAACGAAAAACGCAAAAAAAATTCTTAAGTGTTCTTCGATCATGTAAACTAGATGCGTACAAAATTTCACTTCGTATGAAGGGTCGATTAATGCGTGAATTCAAATCAAAGCACATTGTATTATTTAAAATTAAGCAACAGTTGTGGCCTTTCTCTCGAAGGAACTTTACTCTTAAATAATGCATCTGCAGGCAGTGAATAATATAACGCGCACCTGGAGCACCGAGGGTAGAAGTAAATATAAAACAGCTAGTATATGTCGTTGAAATAGCATCGAGTGCAATCAACGACGTGTCTTGTCTCATCTTTTCATGATGTTATATTTAATTTGCGAACAATTGACAGATAATAATATAAATATTATTATTATTTTTATTTAATTCATGGAGTTCATAGTCGCTTATTAACAAACTCCAATCTGTGTTCAATAGACTTCACTTGCGAAATACAAGTGTAATGTGTTAAATACAGATTGAAATTTGATTAGACAGATTTAACGGATTATATATTTTTGGGAAGATGCAAAACTTCTTAAGTAAAATTATGTACCCACCCACTCGTTATTTTGCATTAAAGTGAACTGATCTCGTGTATTTGTAACAAAGCCTAAGTAGTAATTTCAACCACCTTTGCTGCCGGGGCTTACAACACTTTGTTAAATGTATAATGGAGGCATTTAGTTGATACCTTGATCTCCTAAATGATGTATGAATATTCAATGTACCACTTACTAACAACATACTAGGATAGGGAAGTTAATTTTGATAACGTTAACTTTTCAAATACGCCTGCGGTATCGTGTCACGTCAACAACAGATCATATTGTGATCAAAACAATAATCGAATACATTAACGCTACAATCACGTAATAAATGGTGATAAAAGTAATTATTTAACCGAAAAAGCATTATAGAAATCCATAACACACCATCTAGGGTGGTTATGGATTGAATTGAATGAATTGCACTACTCTAGTAACTGCAAATGAAATTTATGTAATTGTTTTCTGTATTACCATTGCAAACCACTAGGTGTTACTATATACAATCACTTTTTTAGAATACAAATAAGATATAGATGCAAAACCCTTACGTAATGTGTTGATCGCCAGCAGCTATATATACTATTGCCTTGGTAGTTGTACTTTATTATATATTTATATGAGCAGTGTATGATCACAGTTGGGCTCGCATTTTGCATAACTCACAGTGCAGTTGGCATATTGTAGATATATGTGGCACATAGACTATACTATGGTTATTTTTTTTGGTTAACTATGCAATGAAACCACTTCAAAATATTACAAAAGCCAAATATTGCTCATAAAGCTTAGAGGCATAGAAGCCTTGTAAAATATTGCATAATACATCTCAAATACCTTCATACTTAAGTTAAAATTTATATATACCTAATAACAGTACGGTTGTGCCCGCTCTTTAATATATTTATTTGTTTTGAGTCATTTTTAAAGTTCATTTGAGTGCTTTCAGGTGGTCAACACGAAAATAATAAAAAAAATTAAATAAGACAATTGTTATTTTCGTTTTGTGAGAATAATATATATTAAGATGGATTATTAACTATAAATTCATTTAGAAACGTCATACATAAATAGCATATCGATGATATAGTGAATCTTTGTGAGGTTCATTAGGGCGGGGAAAAAGTTTTTTCGTATTTCATAAGGAGAAAGGTGCAGTAAAATCTCTTTGTTTGTACTGTTTGTATCTGGCTAGTTTTGATACCATTAAAAGGTAAAAAGAAAGTAAAGAGAAAAACGGTGTTCCGCTTTAACTTATTTATATTGTTTTTCTGTCTACCGAAATGAGTGAATCTAATGTAAAAATTCGATATATATTGTAATTTTATTACAAAAGAGGGAAAAATGCTACATAAACCGTAAAAAAATTTTGTAACATTGATGAAAGGAATTGTTATAATTTAGTGTCAGTAAGAGTAGCACATAATTGGTTCAAACGTTTTCAGTCCGGGTAACTTTGATGTCAAAGATGAACCTCGTTCTAGTCTACCAGTTACGGATAAAGTTGATGCTGTTTTGAAAAAAGTAAAGAGAGATCGGCATATTAGTTGTTATGACATAGTTCAAGAGCTAAGCATTAACGTCAAAATAACTTTGACCTATTTGAAAAAAGCTGGATATACAAAAAAACTCGATATTTGTGTCCCACACGAGAAATTAATTCACTGACAGAAGTCCAATGTACAGAGTACTCATTTGCATTTCTCTATTGAAACGTGATAGAATTGAAACGTTTTTGAAAATATTGATCACTAGTGAGGAAAAACGGATTACCGGAGAATAAGAACGTGCGAAAAAGATCTTGGTCAAAAGGCAAGCAAGCACCAAAAACTATAGCGAAACCCGGATTAACTCGCAATAATTGGATTCTATGTATTATGTATTCGCGTGAAATAAATATTTATTAAAAGAACAAAATTAATCAACATTTTAAAAGAAACTGATTGTCAATTGGCTCATAGACTTTTTTCAAGGAAGGCGAAGGCCAACGTTTTCACCGGTTCTACGCGAATAAACGATTTCACAAACGCGAGCGACCAGCGATTTCAATGTTTCATGTAGTCATTAATATAATAATGTACTTTCAAAATGTGTGCTACAATTAATTTAATAATACTTCTTCCTATTCTGTTACTCTATAATCAGACCTTAATCAAAATTAAACGGAACCGTAACGAGAATTTAATATTAAAATTTAAGTCAATGATCTAAGAATGATTCATAACTGATAAAGATAGGGCTTAAAATACACAAAGAACTAAAGTGAATTAAAAACTTCTTTGTTTGAATTCGTTTTAAAGATGAAACAAAAAATTATATTGCAATGAGGAAGAGTTAGGTGAGCGATATCGTTACAGTACCGCGCTAAGAATCAGAATCGAGATTGGAATTTAAAGCGACGTCTTAGAGAATGGCATCGAGAGAAAGACGAAAGAACTCATTTCCATGCGACCAAAACTGTAACTATATCAAAGCTTAACAACAAAACCTATTTAGTTAAGACAGTTAATAGCCCATTTAAACGATTTAAACGTGTCGTTCGACTGTTGATATATATTTTGATGAATCTGATAAAATATAAATATTCTATGCCTAAAAAATAATTGAAATTAAAAAAATAAGGCAAAATTGTAAGTTACCTGTAAGTACGAAAAATAAACGACGCTTTTTCAAACAACCTTATTATGGATGTAACACAGTTGTTCTCATGGTATTTCAGTACATGTAAATGCGATAAAATAAAAATAAGTTATATAGAAATATGTGTTGTGTAGTATAATTAGCATAAAGTTGGTATCAATCATACACTAATTGCAGTGGAAACTTAAAAATCATTCCATATCCATTAAACGTCTCAAAATTAATGTATGTACTTATTAATCGAAATTACCCTCTAAATTGAAAATTTGAGGAATCTATCTGAATGAGACGTCGTATAATTATTATGTTAGTCTCATAATTTGTCAAGGTTAAATTGACAGCCTCATCTTAAAGAAGAGATTAAAAATCATTTTTTGTCTATTCAATATTATTCAGCGCTTTCTTTCTTTGATAGTCATATCTTAATTATAATATCAGATTTAAAATCTCTATTTATTTTAAACGCTTCTAGATCATTGTTTTCGTAAGGAGAAGACGCGTAAGAAACCGTTGTTGGACATCGAATTTTTCTTAAAAATAAATGTTAGCGAAATGACAGCTTAATCTTGATTTCTATAAAAAAATCCTTCATAATGAACGATATGCATAGACGCCGGTCTAAATGTTACCAACTTTTAATTTCTGTATCAGTCTTTAGCATTCGCTAAAAACTTTAACAACGACTCTGTTGATTGTTGAGATCCCCCGCAATTACTTCATCTCATCAAATGCGTGTTATTTTAAAGGAAACCAGAAATTATGAAGTGTGCTCATACAGACACGTGCTTATTTATGATTTTTTACTTTACATTTCTTTTTTGTATAAATTATGTTACCTGAGACACATATTCGCTTGAAGGTATAGTAACGTATTGATGTAGATAAATGGAACATTTACATCTAGATATTCATAAGTCCATCTTTGAGTTGAAATTTGAGAATTGTGTTTTATAAGTCTCGTTTTATTGAATATCTTCATAGCTCTTTTCTCGGTACCGGTGTGGTATGTATTTGTAATTTTATTTATCGGAATATGTCAAGCGAAAATACATATTCTCATAAAATAATATGTATCTAAATAATCATATTCAATACCTAATTTGTCGAATTAAAAACTTTAGTCTCTGAATGTACCATATCTCTTGCGTGTGACTAAATATTGTGCATAAATTTATATGTCTATTTTATCCTCGAACCGTTAAAAATAGGACGGTATATCCATCATTTGCCTTATTGAACAGCAGTTTCACATTTATACTTTGATAATGTTCAGTAAAAATAGATATGGGTGACACACCAGGCCGATATGGTACGTGTATCGTTAGATATTAAAAAAGAAACTTTAATTTGATTATGAAAATGAAGACATCTTCGTATGACAAAATGACTCCAGCTCTATTTGCGCTCCCTCGAAGGCAGCGACATTTGAATACGCTCACAAAGCCTGCGGGTCACCTTCGGGAACCATTATTTTCAATTTTTTTCAGTCAAAGGAACCGAATAACCCGGGCACGGTCCGTCGGTTCGATTCAATAAAATTTCATGGATGTTATTTATCGCGCCAACGGTTCCCTCGCCGGGAGATGATTGGAGATTGAAGGATCTCGAAATCCGAAAGTATTTTTCCTTCCGTCGGCCGGATTGACTTTTAATAGGAAATAAACGAGTGTCTTTCTGTAACGACAACTTATATTTAAATATTTATACCGAAGCTCGACGCAGAGCCCGTCGAGGAGTAAATCGAAGGCACGGCGGTGCGGAGACATGTTCCTACATATTCGCAAAGCACTTGTCATTATGTTTTGATTCGCCTTTAGTCTTCCTCCCGCATTGTAATTTTCCATGTTAAACTGCATTAATTTATGCGAAAGTAAGAAATACTTGATTTCAGTTCAAGTATAGTAGGTACAGGAGAGGGTATGCGATTCTCGAAATATTGGCGATTTTAAGTGCGAGTGAGGTTTACGCACTAAGGATTCGGTACCAAATATAATTGAATTCTGAGTCGAATCTGTAAGAATTTCTATATAAGTGCATTGTAAATGTTCGCGAGTTATGAAGACAGAGATGGATTAAATATTAACATATTTTTTATTGTCTTTCTAAAAAAATATAATTTAATTTTTTTTCTATAACATCCATTAGGTACTCTACAATGGTGGATTATTTTAGGGTTTATAATTTATAACTTTGCAGGTAAAAAAAATAATAGTGTTTTAAAAAAAATTTTTAATAAACCTCCAATAAAAAATAATAAGATATGTATTATGAATCTTTAAAAAAAACCCTTATAAATATTTGTCTTAAATACATTCAAAAATATATGAAACTGGCTCCAACGTTTGACCTGACTTATTAAAAAACATTTTTAATATAGCCTTGATTAAACATTAATAAGATATGTATTATGAATCTTTAAAAAAAAACCTTTTAAATATTTGTCCTAGATACATTCAAAAATATATGAAACTGGCTCCAACGTTTGACCTGACTTGTTAAAAAACATTTTTAATATAGCCTTGATTAAACATTAATAAGATATGTATTATGAATCTTTAAAAAAAAACCTTTTAAATATTTGTCCTAGATACATTCAAAAATATATGAAACTGGCTCCAACGTTTGACCTGACTTGTTAAAAAACATTTTTAATATAGCCTTGATTAAACATTAATAAGATATGTATTATGAATCTTTAAAAAAAAACCTTTTAAATATTTGTCTTAAATACATTCAAAAATATATGAAACTGGCTCCAACGTTTGACCTGACTTGTTAAAAAACATTTTTAATATAGCCTTGATTAAACATTAATAAGATATGTATTATGAATCTTTAAAAAAAAACCTTTTAAATATTTGTCCTAGATACATTCAAAAATATATGAAACTGGCTCCAACGTTTGACCTGACTTGTTAATCATAGTTAATCATAGATCATAGCAAATGAAACTTTATTATCTAGTTGTTTTCTTCGTAGCTTAAATATGATAGTAGGATTGGAAAGGATTAACATTATTTTTGGTGTAATTATGGTTTTATCAGAACCGATCACGAGTGAACATTCAATTAATTGCGTAACAACCATTCTAATACCATTCACTAAGTCTTGTTAAGAAATTCGGTGACGAATTAAGAAAACGGCAGATAGCAGCATTTTTAAGCTATTGCATAGCTTTTATCGCGGGCTTTGAGCGCAGCGACCGAATCAAGAAATTCCGTAACGAAAATAAAACCTAACATCCCGCACTCCGTCTACCATGTTGCTCGGCCGAGCGTTCGCTTAACGTTTATGTGTATGAACGAAGCTCGCACGGATTGAGACGAGCTGCTCCGAAATCGGACGAATACGTAAACAGCTGTTTGTGAGAAAGTATATAGGTGTATAGGTATCTATCATATCTTTATAATGCCACACTCAACGCATGTGCTACGTAAGTATATATGTGAATATATATGTATACATAGGTGTACCTATGTACAACAGTGAATAGCAGTTGCTGGTGAATAGCTATACGCGTAAAATTTGTATATAAAGTATTTTAAATATGAAAAAACAAAGTGCATTTATTAATGAAGAAAGTGACGAAAAACTTGAATTAATATCAAAAAAAAATCGTAATTAGGTAAATAATTATAATTGCATAAGTTGATAAAAAATGCTATCCAATAGCTTTACCGCGGCAATCCCCGAGTGACACACGTTTAATTTTTTATTTATATAATGTCACAAGATGACAGCGTTGCTGCATAGTGTGTTAATGTATATCTATATATGTAATTGTTATAATTATTTTACAAAGACAAAAGCAATAATTAACTATTTAATTATTGATGCACATACAGCAAGCAATTCACAATAAAATTTTCAATGAAATGAATAGGAGGGTACTTGGCGTTTACTTAGGATCATGAAATTTGGTAAGAAGCAATGCAATGTAGTACAAGTACAGGAAGAAGTCTAAAAACCGAAAATTCGTTGTTACATCACAAATAAAAGTTGCGATCAGAAACTTATTTGCAGTTGGTAAACCGCAAAATAGCCGCGACCTATGTCGATGTATGGGGACAATAGATTTCATAATGGAACACTCAATTCGCGAGTCCGACTCGCACTTAGCCGGTTTTTTCCAAAAAGGGATATAAACAATTTAAGCTTAACGTATTAATATTATATATGCAATATTCAAAGAGATCTGGTCTTTGATAAAAGAAACTCAACGTTTGAACTTCAAAATTTAATTAATCGTGGTTGAATTTCACCCCCTGGGCGATCTTTACTGGTAATTATTTGATCACCACACACAAAATGATGTATGCAGGTTGATTTTTATATGATTAAGTATTATTATACTTACATAATTAAGATGAATTGTGCAGATACGAAAAACGTGGAAAGAATTTTGTGAAACTTTTGAAATCCCATTAAAAGTATTCGTGTAAAAGGGGCACGAAATTCTCATCGTCGAAGCTATAAAAAGAATGGATGCATAAAACTTAGCCGAATTCGCATTGTTGAAGTTATACTTCTTTTAGCGCATTAGGGAAATCTGATCAGAGTGCATTTTGAACATGTAACGTGCCGACATAACTCATAATCAAGTTAGTGCGGTTTTAATTTATTCTAAGTGAAGCGTGAAGTAAACTGTAGTAAATACATATTTATGTACGCTTATATACACAAATTTCTGAAAACTGGTATTGAATGTATTTTGACCTATTAGAAAAATCTCATGAGCGTTTATTTTGAGCAATTAATAGCGATATAATACACAATTTGGACACAAACAGGAAGCACAAAACATTTTTTTAATATGGCGTATTCGGGCAATTAAACAAATAAAGATGTCGCCGTCACCCCTTGAACTGGATACCAGGAATGTATGCAGAAGCACAAAATATTCATTTTATTTATTTAGGCTACGGTTTTTAACTGTGCCTTAGCACTCGTTAAAAGGAGGACGTGGAAAGCAAACTTAATTTTAAAAGAGACTTTTCTTAAAAGCGAGTTTAATAGAAAATGATGAAAGAGGCCCTATGAACAATAGAGAAGTTCGCCCGTTAACATGTACCGGGTACTAGGACTGCACAGATAGTGAGCAGTACAAAACATTTATAACTAATTTAATGTGGCATATTCTGATAAAAATTTAAGATGTCTCGATCGCCCGTTAACTTTCAACCGGGTGCTAGGACTGCATATACAGGAAGCAGTACAAAACGCTTATTTTTTTATTAATTTATTGTGGAGTAATCTGATATATCTGATGTACAGATGTCTCAAAAAAAATTGCACTTATCAAACTTATTGTTATACCATAAACATATAACTTCTCAAGTGCGTACAATAAGTCGATAAAGAAAACAAACTCAACAGTTTATTTTCTTTAGTAGCTATTGATAAGCTTTACCGTTGTCAAAAAAAAATTTTTAGAAACAGTTATTTGGTTGAATACTAGATTTATTTTACAATGATAACTAAAAAATATTGTTAATTAAATGCTTTTGAAAAATATTCACGTTCACAGTAAATGAAAGCGATTAATAATTATAATACAATCTACATCTACTAAAAGGTCTTAGGGTATTTTTCTTATTGCATATTTTATTTTCGTCCACTTTTTTATGTATAAACTTATTTATTATTTTTTATCATTAATTAAGTATATTGAGTTACGTATATCAGGTAGTTAAAAAGTTTTCCCTATTTATGTAATAATCTTAAAATCAATACTCGGTTATTGATATTATGAGTAACATTTTTTAAAAGAAGGTCGTGCCCTTTTTTACACTAATGATTTTGATGGGTTTTTCGTTAGATCTGGACAACGAGTTTCCATAGTCGCAAAACTTAATTTAAAATCTATTTTAAAGTAAGGCGATAAAAGCTCTACATATTATAAATTAAACTCCTCCGCCATATTTGTCTGCGTGTGCGTTTGTGTTAACTTTAAGTAGTAGTGGGAGAATTTTCAATAGGTTTTCCCCAATTGTTAGAGTGAGTTCGAATTAAATTTAAGTATAAAATTTAGGAAGATTTTATGCAAATTACTTAACGTAATTTAAGGCAAAAAGTAGTGCATTCTGAAAACTTTCAGTTATATAAAAATATTGAATGATAAAATTGTTCTTCTCCAACAGTTCTACATGAAAGTCGGCGGCACTGTGTCTCGATGTAGGAGAATTTCCCTACCAGAATAAAAAGACAGCTCTGAAAACTGCATATAGGAGAGTTTCAGCCTGAGTTGTCATGTAACAGAATGGTAACTATATGTATCAAATTGATTATAATTTTAGATTTATGCATTTTATTTAGATTATAATAGCCACTATCCTAAACCTTTTGGAGCATTAGTTTAGTTTTTACAAGTGTTTTTCGGACGCTAAAAAGGACCCGACCTTCATGTCACGACCGCAACCGGTCCTTGATCCCCGTCAAAGAAAAAGGTGAAAAAAAATAACTTTACTCAACATAACATCATTTTGTGCCGTAGTAACACAGTTTGCTGTAATTTAGAGTCAACGTTAGGTTACTTTAATACTCTTTTTAGAAAAAAAAAGTCAAAAATGTGAAGCGGTTCTAAAAGCGCTACACAGGAGGCCGATATGTATAACTAATTACCCCCACG
This sequence comes from Eumeta japonica, assembly GCA_005406025.1. Taxonomy (NCBI): domain Eukaryota; kingdom Metazoa; phylum Arthropoda; class Insecta; order Lepidoptera; family Psychidae; genus Eumeta; species Eumeta japonica. The sequence continues at coordinate 56,376 of BGZK01002172.1, read as the reverse complement.
CGCCTCAGCAAGTCACTACAGCTCTAGATATTTAGAGCTACCCGTGCAAATCCAGGACGGGTCGCTAGTATAGCATATAAGCGTATTCATGTAGTTCAATGCAAAATAAAGTGCCAACACTTTCAAGAAAATCAGAAGTACTCAATCACCAATAATTTAGCAAACTCCTCCTTTTTTAAAATGTCAAGTTGCACTGCTTCCTCTAGCTATTTAATAAATGCATTCGAAAACAACGCATAATACCATAAAAGATTATATCTATTTTAATAGTAAGTTTCTAATTTATTACTCTTTGTATTATGTTGAATTATTATTATTATCCTGGAAAAAATAATTCAAGAAAACCATCCTTCAACTCCAGAGTGACTAAAACACTTTTCACTCGCCTGGAAAAATATTTTAGTTATTCTTTAATATAGTATGGAAGTAACGTGCAGTAAGATCTGTAGTCCACTAACGCAATTTCCGGTTTCGTAATATAAATTTCGAATTGATAGCCGACCAGAAACATTCGAAAGTACTTAAAAATTCCAAGTGGTTAATATTAGAGAGCGGCAATTTCATACGCAAAACTCTAATTATATCTTCGACTGGCTGTGCCCTCGGCTCCAGTCTACTGGACGTAGAATATAATTTTCATTGTTTTTTATCGATTTTTCTATGTTCCGCATATAAATAAACTATTGAAAAATAATTTACCAAAAACTTGCTGTGCTCGCGCCCCCGCTTGGTTGGTTATAAAAAGATTCCCTTGATTTTTTATGTCAAACAAGCTCAATTACGATTTCAATTCCAGCTTATTACTATTATGACTTGTTAATTTTTTGCTTAGTCGTAACATTAGCACATCAAATAAAAAGTCTTAAACATTATACTTACCTACTCTTATACTATTTATTTTGTGCTACTATTTATGTACCTATTTATATTACTATTTTTATACGGCTTTTCCACTTTGTAGTTTTTAAGGTTCATTATTAACAAAAATGAAATACCTAAGTGGATTCCTGAAAACAAAGTCAACTAAAATGAAATCGTTTTTACATGTCCCCAAATAATTATAAATTATCAAATAGAATTTTCAAGGCACCGAAAATCTTTGCTAAAGCAAGAGGTCGTCGCCATCACAGACACAAAGCGTAACGGAAACTCTAGTTCATCTGTCAGGGATCTATTCTATTGTGAGGGCGTTCTGTGGGTCTATTCTTAAATAGATTGCCTTTAAGGGCCGCCGCGCCTTTGCCGAGCAAACAATGACATCCGCGGACCCAACAAAAGCTGTCTCGGAGAATTTCTGCAGTTCTAAGCACCTAGCGAAATTGAAGTGATTTAATAAATATCGATTTATCTAGAGAAATTGAAAATAATGCTCGACGACCATTGAAGTGAAGACAAACATTTCATTGTGGATAGTTGGAATTACTCTATTCTGAAAGTCTACGAAAATACATTTGGAAAAGCAGGAACACTCAAACAAATTAGATAAATCTATACATTTAATGATGAAGATAGTTACTTTTCAGGAAACTATCAAAACTAAAAGAATAGTATAATCTTTTTTCAGCTTTCTCGTATTTGGGACGTATAAGTAGAGTAAAATTACAATTTCATAAAGTCTTCAATAACGGTACTCATATAAGACAACAAGTACGACTAAAATGAACTAAAACAAAATAAAATCTATTCAATGTGCCTAATTATAGAAATTCATATTTTTTTCATACACCACGAAACAAGTAAATAAATAAGTATAATTAAGTTACGTCGCCGGCCGCGCGCGCACGTAGGCGAGTCGTATATGCTCTTTATCACCCGATGCTTACAAAAACGACCTCGGTTTTCCTGCAGCCGGTGGATATTAAAATAACAACACACAACACAATTATTACTGCGCATGTGCCGCGTGATAATGTTGTGGGACTGCGTATAGTGAGCGCGGTAATGTAGGTGACATTAACAGTTTTGCATTTCTGGCCGGTCAGAAATGTTTGAATCGAATTTAGTATTTTTTAAGACACAAGATGCGATTTATAATATTTGTTTGCGAGGATTTACTTGTACATCGTTTTCTATTGTAATTATAAACGCTGTTCGTGGAAAGTTAGAATTGACGGGAAAAATTTAATAGAAATTATTTTTGTATGACTTCAAATGTACCCTTTATCCCCTAAGACAGCACTGATAAACTTTAAAGTGCTGTTTGAGCCTCATCTGTTCACCATGAAATGGATGGAGTCTGAATCAAATCGTGATAGTGTTTCTCTCCATGATAAGATTCGTAAAGGTAGGCCTTCAAATATGATCATTGATAAAAATGTGGCTAATTGAAAAAAGAGATATATCACCTATGATAAGGTTTGAGATAATTTTGGGATTGGCATGAGTTGGATCGAAAAATAAATATGTCAACATTTAAATGTTAAGTACGCTGGCCCAAGGTGCGTCGGGAGTCGCTGACGGTCGTCGTGGCCCACTCGGGGACAAAGTCCGGGACCTGCAGTTTAAGTGTCCCCCGAAGGGCGCAGCAAGTGATGTCATTTGAATGGCTGACTATTAAAATACGTTAAGCAATTCAATACCAAGTATGGACGGCTACAGCACTCTTATATTTCTCGTGCAAAAGTACGCCCCTGATTTGTTTATTAATGTTCTTTGGCCGGCCACATCGGATAAATGGAACGAAATAAAGAAATAAAATATATAAGGGAGGTTAGTTATATTTCTTTTTTGCCTTACGTAACAATATTCTACTGCTTACGTAGAGCTAAACAAATCTTCTGATTGAAGCCGAAATTACAATTCTCAGTAATTACGAAATAAGTATGTCCTATTTCCATATAAAATACAGTCCCTGAAAAATACATATTTATATTAAAGACTAGTTTCGACCCACGGCACCGCCCGTGTGGCCATAGAATGAATTGCTTCATCTTGTATATCAACCGATTACGCTCTTAATCGTGATTCCGATCGCTAGACCGTCTTGGTTCTTATCCCGGTACTGTTCTCAATTCCGATTTGTCTCACTTTCGATCCTGCTCATGGTCCCGCTTTTGATTGCGAACCCGGTCTTGTTATAAATAGATTAATTAAATTCTAGTCCCGCTATGAATTCTGATCTCAGTTCTGCTCCTTATTATAATTGTGATCATGCTCTTAATTCTAATTTTAACCACTACTGGTTTTACTTTTACTTTAAACCTGACCACGGTTTCATTTACTAATAAAATCTTATTGGTCAATGCAGCCGTGGTCAGGATTGAACCTGATACCTTCTCCGAATCTGAGCTTAAACAACCGAGCCAGCACCGCCCCATAGTAATTAAAATATTCATTTTTGTAATAATTCATGGAGTGTACTTGAAAACTATATGCAAAATTCATTTAGTCAATTTGTTTCATTTTTAACATAAAAACCGTTATTGTGGCTGAAATATTGAATACAAATATATGGTGTGGATTTATTTATAAAGACATTAAATATTTTGATATATATTTTATTTCTTTATTTCATTTCATTTGCACAACACACGCCTATATATTAACCAAGTATCTAAGCGTCCATGTATTCAAATATTCATGAACGCATGCAAACACTCACGTACGCACACATTCACTCACCCATCATAAAAACAACTACATAAAAACAACTGAATGTGGCTCTTAATGAAGTACAAAAATAATTTTTTTTTCATGGTTAGGTACCTTAATATTGTATATATCGAAATTGCATATAGCTTATCGTTGATTCAATAACATATTCCAACTGAATACGAATTTTCGTCAAGATCGGTCAAGCCTACTTTAAGTTTCAAAAGGAAATACATACACCCAAATAGACAAACAGACAGTAGCCCATCATTTGCGGCATCACATTTTCTTACTGTATATCAACTTGTATTTTGATCGGTGAAAGCTTTATTAAATTATAAAAGAATATATAGACGCGCAGACCATAGCCTAGCATTTACGCAATCACATGTTCTGGCTGTACACCATTTTTTATCAAGATCGGTGATTTTTTTTATTGTTGTAAAAAAGATGCATACAAATAAACAGAACTCCAAGTAAGAGACCCCTGACGTTGTAGTGACGTAATTTCTTTATCATTGTATCATGATGAACGCAATCAAATACCTTAGATAAATCACAGAATACACCAAATGCGTCCCATGACTCCTCCCAGGCACCAAAAATCTGCCGAATGAGCTCAAGACCGGCGTCGGTTGTTGAACGACCCTTTGTTGTTTAACGTTCATCAAGTTATTGTTATAAAAATACCGCGATAGTTTATTCACGATCAGTTTTTCAAAAATTTTACTAAATGTCGGTAGTATTGATATCAGTTGTAAGTCCGAAGGGTCGGATGCACTGCCAAATTTAAAAATTGAAATCATTTTTTTTGCTTCATTAGATCTGGAAGGACATCACCATCAACACAAGTATTAAAAATCGATATAAAAAACGGAACAATGCAACCTATCTTGAATTAATTATTTTTATAGAGAAGCCTTTAAGATCAGCCGTCTTTCAAATTTTTATAGATTTAAGGGCTTTAAGAATGTCACTATAATTGACATGAGCAAATTCAAATGCAACGCTAAAATCATTAACGTTACGCTTTAATAGAGGTTCAGCGATAGTGGGCAATGACTTTAAAATTTGTGTAGTTATAACTGAAATATTTGTAACAAAATTTCAGAAGCAAAAGCTATGTCTATATCTTTATTTAAAATTTAATCGGCTATTTTTACTTGGTATTCTGAATGACGCGCTGTGTGTGATCCAGTTTTTCTATTTATTATATTCCAAGTAGTTTTAATCATATCTGCACCTACTTTTTTATTTTATTACAGAGAAATATTGGTTTTGCGGCTGCGCATACACGCTTAAATATTTTGGAATGCTTTCTTACATAATTTATAAACATATCCAAATTATTGTATAATCTTTCCTCGTAAAGTTCGTATAATCTACGCCTGCTGGTATGAATGCTTACCGTCGCCTAATCGCTAAATGATAAGGCATTATTAACATTACTATTTTTTGATCTAAAAACTTTATTACATTCAGGCCTGGTCACTGTCAACAATGAACCATACATTTCATTAGTGTCGTTATAATATTACGTTTTATATTTATTTCAGCATTAATTTCAAACATGGCTAGCTGTCCACAATGGTCAGATGGCAATTTATTTATAACCAACATATACTGTGGTTCAATATTTGTGAAAATGTTGTAGAGGCCAATTAAGGAAGCACCTATGATCCTGGTCGGCTCCAGATATAAATTTTCTAAATTATAACATTGGAATAAGGATTTAATTCTAGTATATAAATAATAATTTTCCAATAGATTTGTATTAAAATCTCAACATATAATATATTTACTATCTATACACTATTTTTTCGAAAACGTCATATGATGAATTTGGGGTCTATATACGCTTAATACAATAAGCCGCTCAAAGTCTATGCAGGCCACTTCATTAGTTCGCTCAACAGACAAGCTCACAATTGTCTGTTGTGAGCTTGTCTGTTGAGCTTGTGTGTCACTATTAACAGTTAGCCGCCATGTATAGTTTTTTTCTCTGCTGAACGAACTTGCTACCTGGTGCATACTGAAGCTAAAAATGAACTAATGACTTTAAAATCAATTTTCTGTTATACATAATACATTGATATAATTATAGTTTATAAATAATTGAATTTCCAGTTCCTTGATTAGCATTCCCTGTATATTTTGATGCACGAGATTGAATATACATTTTTTGTTGTTATAATTTTTTCCCTCAGTCATTATGGGTGGAATGTCGGTCACTAATACAATGTCATTGTTGGTTTTTTTTGTTATCGATTTATAAAAGTCTTATGTATTGTCAAAAATTTGCAAGAGGTTCCCTCTATTGTCTTAGAAACTAATTTAAATCATAATTGATATCAAATACCTCAATAGAAGCACATAATTATTTGTCCATGGAACTGGACATGTTAATAATATAATAACTTAGCAACTCCGCTAATTGTTGTGTAACTAAATTTTGAGATAAAATACTTCCTTCTTTTCAAGTAAAAGTATATGTCAATAATTCTATTGGTTTCAAGAAAATGAAATTTGTGTGAGTAACGACATATTAGTTTATACATATTAATATTTAATTTGTGTTTGTACTGATTTTCTTTTGCTGTTAAACTTTGGCTGAAAGGAAAAGCAAACAAAATTACTTTATAAAGATTTGCGATGCTATTTAGTGTTTAAAAACAAGTAACAATATTTTCTTGTCCGTCTTTGGGAAAAGGGATTTTACAAATTAAAATTCTTATTATAGTATTGGGATAGATTTTTTTTTCTAAAATACTATTATATGAAGCTACTGGCATGCGAATATTTAGTATGTCTTGTCCAGCTAAGCGGCGGTCGAGTTGCAAACCCATCGACTTTCCGAGCTCATCACTATATGTAACGGCGATTTCGGCTATTGCCGCATAATCCCGCACTTCGGATTATTTTTCACTGGTAACGAAGAACAGATTCTTGCAGTGTGGTAGGCAAATGATGGACAGCGATTTCAGGCGCTTAATACTTCTTTATTTCAGCCAAGCTTCATATGTGGCGGTCGGAGTACAACTGCGACGGATATACCAATCTTGCTGTAATTTATATATGGTGCATCCGCCTGCACATATGAGTTACACACATTTTAATTGAGGAGATGTGGCTATGTACCGCATTTTTTACGCATTAGCGCCACAAGCGCTCGGAACACCGATCCGCGGCCGTACCATAACGACCGTCACGGTTCTAAGCCTCTAACTGGTCCTCCCCGCCAAGGCACAATTTTGTGTACAACTCATATGCACATCACATTTAATTCGTATTTGTAATTAAATACAAAATAGTATACACAATAAAATAAACAAGAAACAAAACACTAAATACAATAAACAATTCGAAAACAGGCAAACAATGATTTGATTTCTTACAACTAATACCTACCCGGGTAATAAAACACGGCAAACAAAATAATTTAATAAAAAAACATAAATGTACGATTGTTACAGACGACGACATCGTAAAATAGTTATTGTGTTTGGATTGTATAGATAAGAAAGTTATCAAATACAGAATGTAAATATAGGCTTAGCTCACATAGTATAGTAATAGGTATATGTGAGTTATAAGCGACCATGCCCGTAAAGTGCATTAATGTAATTTTGTAATCGTTTTAATTAACATATCGGATTGTATGTAACACAATGTAGAGAATGCCCATATGTAAAATGCATAATGTAATAGTTCAAAATATTACATCATCCACGCATGAGCGAGACGGGAATATTTGATAGGAGGAGCTAAGCGGAGCGGACACCTAGAATAGATTTCAGGCAGACAATAAATAATCGTTATTGCTATTTATTTTCAATATCTCTGGAATGTACAATGAACATATTCGGTTCATTGCATGTCCTACAGGTTGTCCGTATGTCCTGTGATATACTGGACAGATATATTCATACCGTTGGTAGTAGCCAGAATCGTACGGCTGTATGATCCGAATATTAGGTGAATTAAACATTTATCGCCCAAGAGCCAGCGACGGCCAGACCTTCGTTATTTTATAAAAGCTGAAAGTTTCTCTATGCATGTCCCCAACACAGGTAAGAACGACCAGCGACTATAGAGTTTGGGTTCTGGTTACTTGCGCAGGTAACAGATAGTAAAGGTGTATAAAATAGTACCTTAATTTCGTTAAAGTATAAAGCTCAGTTTTTTTATATTTTCTTCGCGATAACTTAAGAAAACACGTCATCCATTGCCAGACACTTATTACGGTTGCCTTGCCAGACACCCCTGAACTTTAATAAATTATAATTGTACTTTCGTAATAGTATAAAAGCTAAATTTTATATATGTTACTTGGGGACCTATAAAAATGTTACCTCAACAGCCGGACAGTTTTAATGGTTTTTACACCTTGCCAGACACATTGAAAGTCCGCTATAGGCAGAGCTTACCTGGATTTCACGCCATCACAGGTTGTGATTTTAATCCTGCATTCTTCAGAAAAGGAAAATCAAAACCATACAAGACATTAAAAAAATATCCAGAGTACCAGGAAGCTTTCAAGAACTTTGGTAACAGCGAATTAATTGAAAATTTAGATCAACAACAAAGCATCTTTAATATTATTCAGAGATTTATATGCAATGTATACAATGTCCATAATGTAATTGATGTTGATGCCGCTAGACTTCAAATATTCATTGACTCGTATACAGTCTCCGATGTAAACGAAGCTTTTAACCGAAAGAAGTTGCGAAATTTTGACGCTAGCAATCTACCACCTTGTAAAAGCGAACTATTGCAGCAATTTCTGCGAGCAAATTATATATGCACCATAGTAATGCTCATCTGAAAAATCCAACCACATATCAACCAGACAATAATGGCTGGATATTGAAAGATCAAAATACCAATTCAAATGGTTTGAAGGGATCAATTACCAAGTTATGTCAGTGATTCGCTCAAAACTCAATCAGGTATATAATTATTATGACAAGTTATTGTACATAATTTTAATTATTTATAATTCAATAAACTTGCTTATTTTTTTCAGAAACTGATGGAGAAGGCGATATTGACGACGATGAAGCCATTGACTGGAGTAACAGTGATGAAGAAAATGAAAATATTGACGACAATGATGAAAATTAGAGAAACAATTAAATATTTTTTTTACATGTACCAATAATTTTTTTCACTTTATAATATTAAAATATTTTTTTACTTTTATAAGATGGCTATAAGCGTAATAAAATTATTTTATTATTGGATAACTTAATATATATTATATATATATATATATATATATATATATATATATATATATATAACCTAATATATATATATATAACTTAATATATAAGATTGAATAACTTAATATAAAAGATCGCACTAGACGAAGCGCCCTATCTCACTCGCACCCGCTTGAACAGCTGTTATACGCGATCGCGCCTATAGCGGACTTTCAATGTGTCTGGCAAGGTGTAAAAACCATTAAAACTGTCCGGCTGTTGAGGTAACATTTTTTTATAGGTACCCAAGTAACATATATAAAATTTAGCTTTTATACTATTACGAAAGTACAATTATAATTTATTAAAGTTCAGGGGTGTCTGGCAAGGGGTAGCAACCGTAATAAGTGTCTGGCAATGGATGACGTGTTTTCTTAAGTTATCCCGAAGAAAATATAAAAAAACTGAGCTTTATACTTTAACGAAATTAAGGTACTATTTTATACACCTTTACTATCTGTTACCTGCGCAAGTAATCAGAACCCAAACTCTATAGTCGCTGGTCGTTCTTATCTGTGTTGGGGACATGCATAGAGAAACTTTCAGCTTTTATAAAATAACGAAGGTCTGGCCGTCGCTGGCTCTTGCTCTATTAGGGCATACAGCTAGTTCGCTGCCATACACACGGAAGATATAAAAGACATAGACTGAGATAATTATAAAGCAAAGACGGGATAAGCACAGTACGGTGACCGCACGCAACCTGTTATAGGCGCTGTATATCACGGACACGGTCTAGATTTATAGTAATTGTTTTAATTGTTTTGTATAATGTATTTTAAATAATTATGTTTATGAATAATATAATAGTATAATATTTATTTAATAAATAATAAGAAGGCTGATCTTCTGCGGGGAAGGGACGCCCGTCGGCCGCACGGTGTAGGGGGTAACACACCACCACATATATAAGCAGGAACACTTCCGGGAGAAATGCAACACAGTTCAGTCAGATCACTCGCCCCGAACGGACGCCCCCGCGCGACCGCTCCCAGCGCTCTCTGCCTAAGCTATTTCTCACGATTGTGTTTTTTCTGTGCAGCTTGCCGCCCCGCTGCATCCCGCAACCCTACCGGCCCAGGCGATTGAGAGTCCGCCGAGCCACTGGCCACCACGCTCAGCGTTATTAATATTTATCTATTGCAACCTTTCAAATTCGTACAACTTTTGAAAGTTTATTAAAACTTTCACAAAAAAAACGAATTTATTTAAAATCCATTCAGATCGAATCACTGGCGACCTAACGTGACACCGTTACAAGATGATTTGCAGCGAGCCCCGGGCGTTGGCCTTTTCCCTTCAGGGAACGGCAAGTCCGGAAGGACCTGTTACCACCGGCCTTGGAGGGTGCTCCTAGCCGTCAACAGGTGTCGCCTGCCCACCCTCCTATATCCCTTTTTCCATTCTCCGTCCTCCGTTTGCTAAGTCTATTGCAGACCTAACTCGGAATCGGAGCAGTTAGGGCCGCTAGGCCAAAACCCGCGCTCCCGTATTTTGAAACTAAAAACATTCAAATTTAAAACGACATACAAGACGACACATCGCGTTAGCCAAATCCGAGCACGCCATTGTTTTCGCATTCCTGCCCGCCGAGCTCCAGAAAGTTCGCCGGCAGGCCCGCGTCGTGTATTGTTCGTCTCGGCGAACAATAAGCAGTCATTAAACGCCTGCGCCGGCGGCCGTTGGTCGTCAGCCAAACGGTCAAGCGCTACCGTTCTCTTATAATTATTTTATTTATTCATAATATGTATCCAAAAAATAAATGTTTTAGCAATAATATTAAATTAGTAATAAAATAATAACATGGACAAAAACACCTCCCGCCCTACAAGGGCGGGAGGGGCAGTCAAAGAGCCCATGGTCACTCTGTTCATGGACCAACCAAAAATATTATTTACTCAATTTCTATCGAAGAAGGACATCTCAGTACCCGTTAACTTCATTAATTTTGTCACCGCTGCTACACCAGCGATGAGCCGCTCGAGCTCACTCTTGCCATCTGTAGTCAGTGGCAAGCACTCCGCCAGCGCCCGCTCCTCCGACGCCTCCATGGACCAGTCGAACGATATTGTACGGGGCTTGGACAGCGAACAGGACGACTGCTTCATTACCATTGTCAACAAAGAGATCCCGGCGGCTACGACAACGATGCCGATAATAATAGTCAAGTGATAGACATACATCCAGCCGGCCGCGCCGACTACCTTAACCGATTCACCTGCGTCCCCCGACTCTCCCATCAGCCCCGTAGCCCTCGTTTAGGTCACCGCCGCCAAATAGGCGGTCACGAAAGTCACGAAGCCAAACAGACCGAGAGCCTGTAAGCTAGCTAATTACATACAATTACGGAATGACAGACTGGGTGTCCCTAGAGGTGGTACTGCCGTGTACTACAAAAGGAAACTATATTACTGTCCGATAGATACACCGCCACTAATTAATTTAGAAGCATCGGCGTGCAGATTGGCTATGACTGAGTACGGCACTTTGATCATAGTCTCTATCTATCTGCCGCCCAAAAAACGGTTGCTCCGGAGATATAGAAACTTGTTTCGCCCTATGGATGACGCCTCTATAGCGACAAATAGCAAAAACGAGCGTCCGCAAATGCCGTTTTCGGCCAATAAAATATGACAATCGTGACCAGTAATTCGTGATTCCAATCTGAAATCCTCGAAAAAGTTTGAACAAAAAAAAATTGTAAAACTTGTTATTTTCATTTTACCTGTGACCACCTGTGACACGGATGAGGGGGGGGGGGTCAAAAACCTTATAATTTATGGATGGCTCGTTAAAAGGCGTGGTACTAAGTCTGAGCTCAATCGAGACACTTCACTGCCTCGGCTCAGACCACCTATCAGTATCGCTCAAATTAGGCTCCTTCACCGGGGAAGAACAACCTATCTAAACTAAAACTATCATTGACTGGAAGCGATTGTCATCCGCGCTTGAGGAAGTGGACACCTCTAACTTCACCGTTATTCCGTATGAGATAGTATCCAACAACGACATCGACACAGCCATAGAAGCTCTTACCAAACACATTAGATCAGTGGTCAAGCGATGCCAAAGGAAGGTTCCTGCAAACTCAGATCGCCGGGGTCTGCTCACGGATGTTAGCGAACTGATAAGAGCTAAAACCACAGCCCTGCGCGGCACGATCGCATATCCTACACCCGAGTACAGATCTCGAGCGCGAGCCCTCTAACGCGAAGTAAAGGCTCGCGTAAAGGAGATCAAAAACGATAGCTGGAGCACCCTAATAAAAGAGAACACTTCCAACCACAAAGCATACTGGGCTGTGGCCAAAGTGCTTAAGTCCGACGTGTGCGTGGCCATGACTGCCCTCAAAAAACCGGATAACTATTTATCGTTCAACGTCCGGGAAAAAGATTATTATATCGCTGACAGTATCGAATTCCAATGTTCGCTTAATCCCGCCCCCCCCCCACTTCCTTCCTAATCTCGAACACGTAAACCGTGTGGAATACGAAGTCCTCCGTAGGTCCTTGTTACCTCCCAAAGACGATCTACCTTCGGTCTTGAAGATCTGGACGGGGTAAACGATAAAGCAATTATGCACTTCGCGCCACTACTGGCGTTAATATTCGTCAATTTCATGCTTTGCATAAAAATTGACGCTTTCCCGAGGCATGGAAAGAAGCTGTTATTATTGGTATCCCGAAATCAGGGAAACCTCGCGACCTCCCCTCTAGCTGTAGGCCGATCAGTCTCTTGAGCGGTTTAGGCAAACTATTCGAGAAAGTTCTTAAATAACGACTAAGTGATTACCTAATAGAAAGTGGCCTGATTATCAACGAACAGTTTGGACTTAGACCAAATCACTCCTGCCTCCAACAAGCCCTTTGACTAGTCGAACACATCTCGGAGGGTTTTAAACGCAAACGTAAAACCGTAGCGTTTTTCCTCAATGTCGCAAAGGCATTTGACAAAGTAAATTACGCAAGCTTAATTTACAAACTGCACCAATTACAAGTCCCAGATCGTCTCGTTTTCATCATCCATCAATACCTAACGAACAGACACTTCTCCTTCCGGCATGAGAATAGCACATCTGCCAAAAGACTGATTAGAGCCGAAGTTCTCCAAAGTTCCACACTCTCCCCGATTCTGTACTCCTCGTACATAAATGACATCCTGCTTTCGCAAACAAGCGTCCAACTCGAGCTCTTCGCCGATGACACCGCTTTATACTTGCGCGTTAGCAACTTTCGTCAAAATACTCCTCGCCTACAGAAGGTCATCAATAAGCGTTGATTCCAAATCTGGAGAATCTAGGTAAACCCTGAAAAATCAGCAGCCATCTTCTTCATCTATAGCAAAATCAAAAAAAGAAAGAAGTCGAACTGTACAACTCTTCAACTTTCCGTATATGCAACACACCTATTCCATGGCATCACAAATACAAATATTTAGGACACGCTTGACAAACATCTACATTTCAAAGATAATATCAAACGTATCAGGAAAAATGTTCAATTATACCTATCACGCCTTATCGATATGATCGGTAAAAAGAGCAAAATGAGCCCTAAAAATAAATGCACACTCTACAAAGTATTCATATGGCCGCTAATAACGTACTCGGCGCCAGTCTTCGCCTACACCGACCCAAACGCACTCCATCAACTCCAGATTCTGCAAAACAACTTCTTCAGAAGAGACTTCGGCGCATCCTGGTTCGTCCGGGATGACATTCTTCATAGAGATCTAGAACTCCCTACGATCTCCAAATATACATGTATTTGGAGATATGTCGAAAAAATTCTCCTACATAGCTGTAAATCACCCGAACCCATTATTACAGTATTTTACGAAGCACCCTTCCTCCCACATAGTTTCATCCGAAGGCCATAGAATGTTCTCTCAGACCCACCCGACGAGCTCACAGCTGAGGTCGAAAGATTAACAAATATCAATAGAAATATGTCAGAGGACTAGGCGCAAACAATAATATGGGGGATATTATGACCTTAAACGGTCACCCAACCGGTGCGCTTCCCGCGCTCCCGGCACCCCGATAAGACATTCAACCCGAGCGGAATCTCCACATGATTTCCTATGCCGAGATGCCCACTTTGTGGCATCCATAGAGCAATTACGCGCCGACGGCATCCCATGCTGATCGGCCGCTATAGACGAAGTCCTCAAAGCCCCATTTGTTGGGGCTACGGACAACAGCCATCCAACATGTTGCTTCGGGGGTGTTTTGGTCCGTGAAAATCGGACACGCACGCGGGTGCGTGATAGTTCATTAGGTTTTTTATTTCCCTCTCTCCGCAAGAAGAAATCTAAAAAAATTGGTTGTATGTAAAGACGGTTTATGGACGATAATTTTACATGACAACGTCATAAGAAAAATGAAAAATTGCATACTTTTACGAATTAGATTAAATTATTATCACTGAATTATCATTATTTTATATCATCTATTAATGATAATTTTATCATCATGAGAGGTACAAAATAATTATCATTATTTTGTATCTCTCTTACACTCTATCGACCGATAGAGTGGAAGAGAGATAGATGCGTCACAAGCCGAACAATTAGGACGCCTCTCTATCGGTTGTTCCGCGCTTTCGCTCGCACGCTCGGCTCAAACGGAACGCGATAATGAGTCATGCTTTTGCGTGCATGCAGCCGGCGTTTTATTCAGAAACATTCATTCCCTTGGAAGAATTCCTCCACAACGATAAAGTACAAAACAATTCTTATCCTAAATCCATTTGTATAAAACACATAATATATATTGTCGAATTTATCACAAAGTGCGCGGCTGTCCGAATTATTATATTTTAGCCAATTTACGTTTATTGCCGCGTGTGACGAGGAGACGTGTTCCGAGTGTAGCAACATAGCGGCCGGCGCGCACGCCCGAGGAGCCGGCGGATCACACTCCGGTCGCGAATCGTCGACGGGAGGCGTCTCACAACTATACTGATGTTTTGCTATTAGTGACTCGAACCCTTTATAATTATATTTACTGCTGTCTTTTAAATTATACGTTGCTGAAGTGTAATCCCTCCCTCATCTCCTTAAAAAATATTAAAATATTTATAAATATTTATAGTTTTAGACAAATGTTGATTCTTTTCAATAAAAATAATTGGACAATTCACTTCTCATCTGTTTATTTTTACCTGACACAGATAGTATTTCTTTTTCACTATTCTCTCTCTCCTGGAGTAATTCGCCCTAGATATCATTCATTCTAATAGTGTATGTTTTAACTGTTCCTCCATCTGACGGGCATATGCTTTGCGAGTGGATCATTTTAACTCAATAATTAACTCAAAAAAAAGCAAAGCAACCGTGCAAGCAATAACAAACTCGAAATTTATAATTCATAATTTTTAAATCAGATTATATTCACTTTTATTTGTTCTTCTTTAATAAGGTGCAATAAAAAAACAATACATAATAAATCAGTCTACGCACTCAATTAGCGGCGAGATCGACGCTTACGATGATTTATTAGTAATTTAATGATCACTATAATGACACAATAGACACTTATACACAATATTTGATTATCACGTTATTAATTCCATGGAGCAAAAATGCTTAGTTGCTCGTTTTAATGATTCAAATAAACAAATCTAAGACTAAGCCGTAAAACATTTCTACTCGCATAGACCGCTGCCGCGCTGATCGTAAGTTACTTATTTGTTATTTCGAAGCAGGAACTCTCAAAGTATTTTCTCATATCTATTCCATTGACAAAATGAAAGTATAAAAATGGCGTGTGTACGTTTTAAAGAAACGACAGTGCAAACAATTATTTGTTGCGCCCACAACAAAGCTTTCAATCGGCTTTTGCTGCATTTCCCGTTAGCTTGTTTCAGCTGTTTATTTCTTTCGTGAAACCCGTTTGCATCTATTGCTTTTGAAATATTTTTTTAAGTTCCCTCAAATTTAGTTTACCTAATGAAATGAAAACTTTATCTTGCAAAATCAAATATCTTCCCTAAAAATATGAAGATAATTTTACTCAAATCATTGGATTCGTTTAATAATGACAATCGCCCATCAGAACTTTAAAAGTGATAAAAAATATGCAAGTAAAATTTATCAACCGGTAATAAAAATTAAATAAATTAGCAAATTTTTGGAAAAAAAAAATCCTTAAAACTTCCCGCTATGATATTAATTGATGTGTGTCTGAATTCCTTAAGTTCAAAAATACTTTAAGTTCAAAATTCCTTAATCTCAAAAAGTTGTCTCATCAAAGACTTATATTTAAGCTTTTCGAGTTCAAATATTCTACAAAACAGTTGACCTTATGGGCAATTCCAGAAAATTTTTGCTACTTTCAAAGTCAGACTTCAAAAACTAGCTAGTGGTTTGTATTTAAAATGTGCTTTTAAAATTTTTTGATAATGATGTTTCTTCTACAAATTTATAAAACTGTATTTTTTTTTATTTACCATAACTTTTGAATGAGTCGAAAAATTTTCACGCGGTTAATAGAAATTGATGGGGTTTTACGAGTCCTATAAATAATGTGTAAATGAAAATTGATCAGATAAAAATTACGGAGTTTGTTTAAAAACAACTTTTTCGTTTTTTTGTCGTTCACGAACGAATCAACCAATTTTATCCGCCCAAATGGCGACCGACGTGATTATTTGATGTTAAGAGCTGATTAGTTTTTGAAAATGATAGGCGAAACGGTTTAAAAATTCTTCCAAAAAAACACATTTGAAAAAAATTCTTTTTTGTAGTTTTTTTGAGTTTCCTTGGAATCTGAACGTCCTAATTGGTTCAAATTTTCAGGAAATTTAAGTTTGATAGAATTCCTTAGAATGCCAAAGTGTGGTTCTAATCGGTTAAGTAGTCCGAAAGTTATAAGAGGTTTACATACTTACACATACGTGCACTCACGCATTCACGTACGCACGCACGCACGCACACACACACACACACAAACAGTCATACATACAGTCATAGTAACACCTACACGGGAACCGTCAAAATAGCTTCCTAGGACCTCAAAACGTCGAGATCTAATGAAAACTCGATTTTCGAAAAACGTGGTAAAACTTCCAATAACAATAACTTCCAGATTTGCGAAAACTTTTAATTTTCTTACCGGGAAATTAAAAAGCAAAAAACCAAATATAAAACATATTTTATATGTAAGTCACATATGCTTTAAAACTATAATACTATTTTTTTTTTAATGCTAAAAATAATTATGTTCTTAAAGTGATAGTGCTGAATATACACAATCGATTTATTTTGCATGGTTGGAAGGCAAAATATATGTCTCGAGAAGTACAGAGAGTTTGTAATTTCTTTTTCTAATTTTGCAACAAGTGTTTTACAAAATAAATCGAAATTATATAAAAAGCTATGTTATAATCGAATCTTCGACTTCCGTAACATCTGATTCTTTTTATTAAAGGTACATTTACACAAATCTTTGACATTCAAATAGTTTGCTCATGAAGAGACGATTGTAATTACACCATTTGAAGTTTATGAATCAAAATTGAATGAATAATCAATGTTTTAATTCGATGTCACTTAAAGAACGACCTAATTTGTGGAACTGAGTGAACGTTAAAACTATGTTTTGTCTTCTGAATTTAATGCTTATGCAAAGTTGCAAATTAGTCCTAAATATCTTGGCTACAGCGTCGGGTCATGGGTTGTGCATCTTTGCTATAAATTCTAACATTTGTAATTAAAAATAATATCATGTAATAAGTAGGAAACGTGTGTATAAATTATAAACTATTTTTTAATAATACTGTACGACAAGATGATTCTTTCGGATGTAATACAAAAATTACAAATGACAAAAAAAATAAAACGCAAACTTTACTGATTTGCTCTTTCGAATAGTTTTCTTATAGGACTTACGATGCGATATTTCCGAGGGCCATAAGACCGTGTATCCTAACTTAAATCACTAGAGTCAATTTGCTTACAAAACAAACGGAATCTCTCGTACGGCGTGACTGTAAATTCGCACGAAAATATTGTAATGGAATCTCTCCGTGAGGCGGGTCGACGCCGCGATTTTAACAACCGTGCCGGTGATATATTTTGAACGTTGCCCGATAAAAGGAATAGAGACCGCGGCGCCGGCATCGCGCGTGATGCACGGCCCTGGCGGCGCGGGCGCAAGCCGGGCGCTATGACGGCTTTATGCCTCACCAGACAGCTTTACATGATGTAAGGACTCGTGTCGGCGTTAAAAATAGCTCTTGATCTTTTAGTATAGAAAAAAAGTATTATCTATACGAATATTTTTCAAAAATGTGGAGAAAAGTGCTGACCATTAAAAGTATGTGAGAAAAACTACTCTAGAGGGTTTTAAAAATGTTGACAGAATACGTTTCAAAAGTTTAGAATTATTGTTTTGTTTTTGTCTTGTCTTTTGTCGCAGACAGACGTCTGTGGACTTATTAGCGAACTCTATAAAAACTTTTAGTTTAACTAAAAAAAAATTTTTCAACAAAACGGAATAAAATATGTCATTTTATGTCACTTCGATGTATAACACTTTATATTTTCAACAAAACGGAATAAAATATATCATTTTATGTTACTTCGATGTATAACACTTTATATTTTCAATAAAACGGAATAAAATATATCATTTTATGTTACTTCGATGTATAACACTTTATATTTTCAACAAAACGGAATAAAATATATCATTTTATGTTACTTCGATGTATAACACTTTATATTTTCAACAAAACGGAATAAAATATATCATTTTATGTCACTTCGATGTATAACACTTTATACATCGAAGTAATATAAAATGATATTTTTTATTCCGTTTTGTTGAAAATTATATTTTTTCCTTTTATCTATACGTATAATAACACTGTAACTCAGCTGTTTATATTTGCTAAATGTTTATGAAAAACTAATTTGTGAGGTCTTTGTAAGTGAAATAGAAGCCAAAGCAATCATTTTACAATTTTCTGTATGTAGGTTTGTTTGCGTATCACGAAAAATATACTGCACGAAATTCAATACAGTTTCCACAGAGGTGTTGCTGAAGATTTAACTTTGAAAATAGAATATGTTTCATTTATCTTTGGAATTTTTTATCTGTATGGTTTCAAATAAGGTCATAATCCTCTTATTGTTACACCTTTATTCAGCCGAGAATAGGACTGGAATTGAAATTATGGTGCATGGACACAGCGTCACCAGGCGTCAAAGACGTAGGAGTTCCATCTGTCCACGCAGGCGAAGGTGCGAGCGAAAGCCACCACCGAATACTGTAAAAATGCTGAAAAAAATTGCATGAAAAATTAAGTGAGTACTAGTAGTAATTTTACACCTACACTTCTGTGCTTTATACGAAAACAATCCACAAATGGCAATTGGTGAGCGGTCGAGAACATTGCCTTCAATCAGAAGGTACACTTAATGACCGATGAGATCTTGATCTTTATTAAACCACTGGCTCCGTATCTCAGAGAGCACATTAATATTAAGCAGTCGGCCACGGAGCTGGTCACTGCAGCGGCGACGACGGTCGTCAGCCCCCGTCGAGACCGCATCATCGTCGAAGGCTCGACATTCAAGCTCAGTGATCTAAAATGAAAAGGTTGCGGAAGGCCATGCTTTAGGAGAGAGTTGATGAAATCTTGAACAGTTAAATGCTCTCACTAAAGTCTTAAAACATAAAAGAACTATCAAGCTTGATATCATAATTTGTTTTTATTGTTTATTATCATACATATTCGTGATTATGTGAAATAATTATTTACATTAGAATTATGTATTGTAATTTTAAATTAATCGTCAACAAAATAAGTGAATAACATTTTTTTTCGGATATTATTATGTTGTAAATCTAATATGAAACGATAATGTAAAAGTTCAGTTGAATAACACATCACACTTAATTATAATGTACCGATATTGTTTTAAATCCTATCAAACACTATTTTATGGTGACTATAGGTGGGAAACATATTATTACTACTTTTTTTATTTAATATACCTCGATGTCTCCTCGTAGACGGTAAGTTTGTAGTAGTAAGTCAAGTATCACTAGTTATTTAGTTTTATCACTGGAACCCTTAATTATAGTCGAGAAAAAAGTAAAAACAGCCAATGTGATCTGAGGACTTGAATTTAATTATGTAATGAAGATTTGCGAATCCAAGAAACCAAAAGACTAACGGCGAAGTCACAATATTTAAAAAGACAATTTGGTGGCTAACTATAGGAATCCACATTATTAAAAATAGCACATTTTTAGAAACTCTGTACAATTTCTTCGCTGACTAGAGAATGTAATTTCACTACACATGTCACAGAATCAATCGCGATTATTTGTACGAGTTGGCAGTATGTTATTGATTGTAGGTTGTTGAAATGAGAAAAAAAATGTAAAGCGGTTGACCTGCAGAGTCAAATTTTGTCAAATTTTTTCTCATTAAACTTTCCGCTATTTTCGAGACCAAGATATACTTTACATATAGTTTCTCTTTGTTTTTTAAAGCTTTCACTTTGAAAACATTGTTTTCGATTTACTATTTGATTGACTTGTTAGCTACCCTAAAATTTCTCGCTAATATCGAGTGGGTATTGATAGACGAATTTTTCATCTTATCATAATTTTCACATATTTTTGATTTTTCAAGTTGTGAGTGTATTAATTTTTTAAGTTTTAAATTTCAGAGATATAACTTGGAAAATGAAAAATTTATAATTCGGTTGACTTGGAAGTAAATCTAAAATCTTGTTTTACGAGTGTAATACGGTCGAAGAAATGAATTGTGAATTTGTTGAATATGTTGAATGACGCAAAAAAAAAATAATAATAATTCGTTATTAACTATCAAAAGTTTAAGAATTTTTTAGGAAAATTTCTAGAATTGAAGCGGAATTTTTTATTTGAATTCTTTATTATATTGATTGTTATGAAAAAAAAACATGAGCGTATATGTTATTAGAAAATATATAAGAATATTTTTGAAATAATAAAGAGTAGTAGTAGAAGAATTAGTAAATATTACCATAAGGATATAAAGAAGAAATAAATAATTATTTAGTAAGTGTTTTTAAAATTTTGTACCAATTTATGATTCAATAAATTTTCATTTACTTTTTGTAGTTATTTTTATTGTGTATTTTATTGACATTAAAATTATTTTTTGTTTGTTTTTTACTGTTTCATTGTGTTGCTTGCTCATTTTTATTTTCATTAATTCGTTATCATAATATTTATCATATGTATAACTGTAAGTTGACTACAGACATAATTGGGAAACTATTGAAAATTTTCCTTAACTTTGCAATATTGTAGAAATATTATAGAATTGTTTAGTTTATGTTAAAATAAAATTAAAATACAATAAAAAAATTAGATTATCATCTTATTCAAATGAATGGTTCAATTCTAGTGGTCTTGTTATTATTAAAAAGTTAATTCATTTATAAAAATAAAAGCTTATACTTTTTTTAATTTTGTGAATTTAAAATTATTAGTGATATGTATTTTGAGCTTTAGAATTAATATCCGAAGAATAGTACTGGTTTTAGAATTTTTTAAACTATGTTTTTAGGTATTTAATGTAGTTTATAAGTGAAAAAAAAGGATAAAAGGTTTTTTAGTTAAAAAAAAATTATGGAGTGTCAAAAAAAATCTGGTTAAAATGGGGTAAAAAAAAATTTTTAACAACCAAAAACAACAACAAAAGCAAAAACATTGAAAAGTTTAAATAACAATATTTTTTGCAAGTGTATTTCGCTTTTAATTTTTTTTTTGGCATCTGAAGTAGTTTTGGAAAAATAAAAATACAATAGAGTCAAAAGTCAAGCGGTTGAAAAATTTTAAGGCTAATTAAAAAAAAACTTATTCAAAAATTTTCAAACTGTGATAGGTATTGATCGAGTAGTTAGATTTCGTTTCTTTTTTATGGCCTTTGAAGTAATTTTCTAAACACAAAAAATGTTATGGAGAGTGAGAAATTGATTGGAAATCCACGAAGTTATGTAAAAAAAAGGTTTTTAGGAAATCTTCAAATCTTTTAAATGCGTCATTTAGCTTTGATTCACTTCATGGTGTTTGCCGCAGTTTTTTTAGCACAAAATATTTTACAAAAGGAGAAAAACCGATTAGATGAAAATTTTGCCATTTAAAAAAACCTTTTTTTTTTGGTTTCTAAACTGAAATATCTTATGAACGCTTAGTTCGATTTTTATTGACTTGGCAGCATTCGATACGAGTTTTAAGTACAAACATTTGTGTAATAGTTCAAAAATCGATTGGATGGAAATCTTCCAAGCTATCTGTAGTATTCAAACGTTTTGGAAAAAAAAAAAACCGTTTTTTTTTTCATTATTTTCAAACCACAATGACTCTTGAACACTTAGTTCGATTTGTATTCACTTGGCGGCATTTTACGCAGTTTTATAAGTATAAAGCTTTTTGTTATGGGCTAAAAATTTACTGAATGGAAATTCTCTAAATTATTATAAAATTTTTTTTGAAAATTTTAAATCTGCAATATCTTTTAAACGCGTCATTCAATTTTCATTTACTTGGCAGCATTGAACGTAATTTTTTGAAAACTAAAAATTTTGTAATGAGCCAAAAATCGAATGGACAGAATTTCTCCAAATTATAATAATAGCTTTGAGGCAATAATGGCTTTGGATCAATTAAATATACTCAAGTAGATCTTTTGGCTAAAGCCTTAAGCACTGAATAATATTAACGTATTCTTTTCATCGCTTACACTATAATTACTACTTGTAAGGACTTAGTAAAATATATAACCTCAGAATTTACAAATCGACGAAAAATATTACTTACAGGTGTTGGTTGAGAAAAAGATTGCTACAAAAGCTATACAACCTCAAAAAGTGCGAAGTCAAGGTGGCGCGTGCGGGCGTCGTTAAGGTAGACCCTTTTTTCCTTGTTAATAGATGTAAACAAAATATTTTAGCATTTATTGCGATTAAGACGGTAGGGGATGAATTTTGTTAGAATTTATATGTAATGTTTAGAACACGCCTTAAAGAAAACTGAAATGTCATTGAATTGCAAATATTTTTTTTTACTGAAAACATTTCCAAAATTTTTTTTTGAATTATTCTTACTGAAGTATTCGTTTTTAATGGAAAATATAGGTGACTAGAAAGAAAAACAGAAATAACACTACATATGAAAATAGAGAAATAATTGGGCAACATTTAGTGAGGGAAATAAATATAAGAAAATAAAGAAAGTAATGTTACTCTTCTCAAAAATAGCGGAAATAATTTTGTCGCCGTAACTTTACTGAAGTTTGAGCAGAACCGCTCGAACATCACATTTCTCTGAAATTATTTACCGTGAGACAATACGTCCAGATTTCACGAAATAAAGACACATTCGAAACTGATCAAGTGCGTATAAAAATTGCATATCGTTCATTCCGTACAATGCACAAAATGCAATGAAAAACCTCACGTTACATATTGGTATAAGATAAGTATATGAAGAATCAATATACAGGTTTTAAAATATTTATACATCTTACATAAATTTTTGATACGTAAACAAATTTACTTGCGTTTCTTAAAAGTCCGGATAATTAATATAGCTTATAGTTCTCTAATAATGCATAATTATATTAACAAATTTATTTCATTATAGCCTACGAAGAAAGGAGATAGGAAAAAGAGTGCAGATTTGTTTATATACATTAGAGTACATTATAAGTGCATATTTGTTTTATTTAACTTCCGTTCACCTCATTGTTTCTATTAGTACCTGTTATTTCAAAATGTTATTCTCGTAAATTTCAGAGTTTAGGCAGTAAAGTGTTTCATTTTCACAATTTAGGACATAAGTCAAAACCGAGTATGTGCATTAAATAATAATATCCCACACGTGGTAAAAAGTGTTCTTAATTAGCGTCTCAATTTGGTGTTGTTAAACAAATATTTCAGTGCTACACCTTTCAGTGTTACTAATTTTTGCGTGAAGGACACAGCAGCAACGTATTTCTCTTCAGCGCATTCATATACGGAACCCTAAAAAGTAGCTTCCGAAGGAGAAAAAAAATCATTAAACTTTCACCATTCTGCCTCTCGGGCGACTTCTCGCAGCAATGAAAGTAAATAGTTGGTACGTTCGGGAGCTGAGCTTTTTGATTACTCTCATAAATGTGACCGTGCGCACTTCGCCGGTAACTTTTGCCTTTAGCTCGATACACAGTAAGTTTTTGTTGCGAAACTCTATATCCCATGCGAAATACATCAGCGCAGAGCTCTCGGTTATAAACGTAAGAAAGTTGGCAGCAATGGAGAGTGTTGGTCCTTGGAGCGTTCGCCGAGGGGCGACACTGCGTGATCAATCCATTTCTTGCAATAATAACGTTTTGTGATCAGATTGTATCTTCTACGATACAACCAGCTACGAATAAGTTCTGATTTTATAAAGTTGAGTTTTACTTTGAAGTATAAACACATCGATATGATCTACATTCAAGCACTTTTGAAATTGTACGTTGTTTTATGAGCTTCGTATTTTTCTCTCACAATTTGTCACTAATTCCGTGACACGGTAAATGCCGACAACCTACTTGATCTATCAATACAACAAATGGTTCTTATTACACAAGAAACTCGTTGGTCACTTTTCACGTGATCAGAATTTCAACTCAGTTATTTCTGTTCGAGGGCAAGGTTGGACTCGATCATCATCATTAGTTTTTACTTTCAAAATTTCGTTTTTCTGTTACAATAATAATTCTTCGCACAATTGATTGCACATGTTTAGAGAAAAACAACATTTTTATTCACTCACGTTATTACCCTTTAGTACAAACATTAAAAGACATCTTAGTTTAATATTAATCAACTTAGCCCTACTAATTATTTTATAATCCGAGGATTGTAACTTGAAAACAATTTGTCATCGTTTTCAACATACATTACGATATAGGCAAGTCTACAACTTCAGGCATTAGTGACAGGCATTATATAAACACATCTAGTTCTTGTAAGCATCCCCAATATAGAGACATATACAGTAGGCGAAATCGAAAGTCGGCCTACGCGAGTTAATACATTCGGCTTGTTTTTACGCGGGCCCTTTCACACGAGGCGCGCGCGCCGGCGCCCGGGGACCCGCGCGGGACGTGCTCGTACATCATCCGAGGAGCGCTGCGAAGGCGGCCCCGAGCGCTAGCGAAACAAAATATTGCCGAAGTTCGCAGTAAGTGAATATTTAGTTAGCGACCGAAGCGAACGGCTGATTGCGTCGCAGATGGCTATTAGAGCGATATATGATTCTGTGGTTCGCGTTTGCGGCCACTCCTCTAGACATAAGCATGTGACGAATAATGGCGTTAAAGTTTCGTTTGTTGTAAACAAGAATTCTTATTTAATAGTGTAAAGAACTGTAGTTATCTTTTGTGTCTATTTTTGTGTACGTCATTTCACTTACAAAAAAATAAAAATTACAAATTTAAATTTAGACAATTATAAAAGTCGGAGTTATGGATTTATCCTTACAAGCTAGTCTAATTTTTTTAAGAATCACGGTATCTAGCTTTTCAAAATAGTCTTTGATTATATTTGAAATTTATCAATGTTTCTATGCAGCCAGATTAGGTTGAAAAGTAATAACACCACTGGATTAGATTTCTATTAAAAAAGGTTTTGAGAGTTTATTTCTTAAGCTCTAAAGCCTATTTACTATTAGATGCTTTAAACCAAAAAAATTTTTCCTTTTCATTTCATTTTCATTCATCATAAATCTTTTTAATATATCGTTTAAATCGTTAAACAAAAACAATTATAATGATCTTAATTCAATAATTTGAATACAAAACTTCTACTGGATCATTTACATATATACACATATTGTTATGTTAATATTTATAACGCCATTAGTTTTTGAAATTAGGTAGGTGAGTTAGTAAAAGTAATACCATCCGTCTAACACCAGTATCGCCGTGCCTATAGAGGTAGTTCCGCAATGGGAACAGAATGTTGATTCTGCTAAATCAAATCAAATCAAAAACATCTTTATTTCGTAGGTAACGAAATTACACTTGAATGTATGTTGTATTATTTCTCTATTAACATTATCACCTATTCCAAATTCTGATTCACCTTAGGAAAAATGGGCAAGAAACTCAAGAGTTGCTCTTTTTTGCTCAAAAGTCCAGGGTAGATTAGTCAATAAAATAGTATAACACTTAAAAATTACATGAAAAAATCTGTTAGCTGAACTGTTCAATCCCACGATTTGTTTTTTTGTTAATATATGTAGATACGGCATAACAACCCTTAAATAATTTTTTTAATGAATGTTTTGAATTAGCGAAATAGCAAATTTTGAATTCAAACTGGGACCTTATTATAAAAGCACACACATTGCCCCGCCCCTTAAGTGGTTTGTTAACTTGTTAACTCATTTCTAGTGTGAATATAATGAATTTTGCTCATTTTTTGAAATAATTTTATATTTCTTTTGATATGTGCCAGGCTTTCGTATATGCATAAGATGATAGTTATTATACTCATTTCTTAAATTTTTTTCTTAGAGATGCTGTTGATCTCAAGTTATAAATGCTGCGAATAGACCGCTTCTAAAGCATAAAAATTGTGTTTGTATCAGCTACGTGACCCCATAATAAAATTCCATAGGTAATGAGACTATCAAAGAAACTAAAAAAAACTGATATCGTAGTGCTTTCATTTGTAAGCCACCGAATTCTTTCCACGATAACTTAGTATTTAAACTGAGACCGAGAAATAAGATCGTCCCCACAATATCCAGTATTTCGTCCCTAACTTGTACTTTGACGTCAACCAATTTGTAATTACACAATGGATATTTAACGAGTTTGGTTTTGTTCTCATTGAGCAAAATATTGTTAATTGTAAACCACTCGACTACTTTTGAGATAGTACTATATACTGCCTCAAAAGCTAGTTGTTGTCTATTAATCTTTAAAAATAAAGAAGTATCATCAGCAAACAATACAATCCCATGACCATTCCTAACAAGATGTGGTAGATCATTTATGTACACTTGAGATAGAAATGGTCCAAGAACTGAACCCTGTGGCACACCCATACTGATTACAGATGCCGAAGACCTCTCACCATTAATATCAATCCTCTGAACTATTCCACTCAAATATGACTCCAGAAGTCCAAGTGAGAGAGAGCGCTGACGCCGTAGTGATATAGTTTCCTGATCAATGCATCATGATGAACTCAATCAAATGCCTTGGATAAATCACAGAAAACACCAATTGTGTCCCGTGACTTCACCCAATAACCAAAAATCTGCTGAATGAGCTCAACACCGGCTTCGGTTGTTAAGCGGCCCTTTGTAAATCCAAACTGTTTAACGTTCATCAAATTATATTGTTATAAAAATACCGCGATAGTTGATTTACGATCAGTTTTTTTAAAAATTTACTGAATATCCGTAGAATTGATATCGGTCCAAAATTCTAAAGGCCGGACGTACTATCCGACTTAAATATTGGGCATTGTTGGTCAATTGGTTAATTCTTGTAACTTACAGAAATGTTTATGGAACAATCACACGAGTTCATATTAGCCGCAGCTTCACCCTCATAGACATAAAATATAACTACAATTGTTTCAGATCTCTTTATTCGCTTCCGATTGGTTTCAGTTTTAGTCCCGATCTCGACCTCACTTCTAACTCTAATGTCTATTCTACTTTCGATTCTAGTCCGCTCTTTCTTTTAATTGCAATACCGATAGCGTTCTGGCTTCTAATTCTCGTTTTGTTTGGAAAAACCACAAGCAAGAGACAACGTGTTCTATAATCTAAATTCTAAATTCAATATTTTAAGTTTAATATTTTTTTTCCATTATTCAAGTTATGTCCTCACCTAATTTTACTTAAGTCATATGATGTACGGTTAATGCGCTTTTCTTGAGTAACAACTAAACTTATTTTGGTTTCCATACATCATAAAAGATATGAAACTTCAATCAAAAAAAAATAATATACACGCTCGGCAAAACATGTTTGGTGCTTCTTTTCAATTCCGATTAGATATGAATCTTCCTCATTGATGTTATTGTTTCAGTGGCTTCCTCACTCGATTTAAACTTCACCGATAAAGTAGATTCTTTAGAGTTATGAAATCGTAAGCGCTACTCAGAATCGCGCTCTTAGGGTTCTTTAAAATTACCTATCGATACTTAAGGGTATACGGATGAGAGATTTAGAGAGAAGCTAACATTTAACCAACCAGACCACTATTTAATTTTTACCTGTCAAATTATATTAAAAAATTACAACTGAACCGATACGGCAAGTCGATGGCAGCTACAATATATCATGAATTTCAATAGCCTCTTAATATCCGCCTGGTTATAGGTTTTATCCCTTTGGGGAAGGCAAATCTCGAAAGAGCAAGTTTGGTGATTGTTTCCAAGTGTCGTTTTATACTAAGATTTTCGTTTTTTAATGTAGAAACGATCCATTATAAAAATTTTGATTATACCAAAATGAGGATGCACAAATGTCATTCGAATAAAAATAAATTTGAAGTCACTAGTGTAATGTAATTTTGTATTGTGCAGTATTGTAGTGTAAATCACTAGTGCAGTGTAGTTTTAAGATGACAATCGGTTTTATACTACTCATTAAAATGTTAAAGAAATCGAATTATTCTTCACAACTTGTAGAGTATACAGGGTACGTTTTTAAAGTTAGGTGTTCGTGTGTGACATAATTTTTTCAAGTACTTATCTTTCAACATAGTTTCTTTTCATCTTATAAGAAGGCGCCAGAAGTTCCATGTTATATTTTTAACTTGCCAAACAAACTGAATATATTTTTATAGAACACCAGAAAACAACAAAAAATATGTAAAAGTAATATTTATCAAATCATTAAACTATTATAGTAATTACAAAATAAATTGCGCGTGTGGCACCGTATATACGTTGGTAGAAATGAAACTTCTTAAGTAATAACTTTTCACGAATGTAATCAATCCGTCTCAGGACACAAAAATAATCAACGTAAATAATTACAATACACAATTATGAATATAATTACCTTTACGCATGTTACCTCAGCTGCTCGTATATAGACAGCGTGTGACGCTTTCATCTCTAAGCGCGCATGCGCGACACTGTCTTATTCTATCACTTAGCATCATTGCGTGTATGTTGCTTCAATTTACTCCAATACCGTGGCGTCAGAATATAACGTGACGTCTTTCTCCTTCAATCTATGTTCCATCTTCGTTCTTTCCATGTTTTATACAAAACTGGGCGTCCTTCCACTCTGAATTCTGATTCTTGCAATCTCAATTATCGATCATCCAATCAGCGTCTAATAAGTTGCAATTCATCAATATTTATATCATAACTGCATCTGATAAAATTGATAAGTTGTATTCCCAGTGGAACTAGAGGTAAGCACAACGTTAAGGACTCACAATGAACGAAAGTAAGAGCTGTATATAAATATATTTATGTATTCATGTTTATATCTATTCCCAAAAAAATAAAATAACACCAAATAGATGACTTTGAATATGATAACATCTTTGTCGAATGTGTTTGTCGAATTGTGCGAATGAATTTGAGCTTATTTTTTTGAATTTAACTTGTAACTAATTATAAATACACATATTTGTGTGTTGGTTTGTATTTTTCCTGTATTATCAGAACAACAGATCAACGTAATTTTTTGCAAGAGGTCATTTTTGGGCCGGTGAGTGACATAGGCTATTTTCTATTCCGTAAAATTACGTCATTCCTGTGGAATAGTAATTATAACTATCTTTGTGATTGGAATATCGATCTGAATAAAATTGGAATTGTAGTTTGACTTAATCCTAAAATTTTGTAGAAGTATTACATTCACAAACAAACAAACACAAAACGGAGAGTAATGTCTCATTGTTCTCAATTGATTTCGTCAACATTTGCGTAATCATAATACCAATTATATTTTCAAAAAAATATAGAGCGATCAGAAAGTTGTACAGTATGAAGAATATTTGACAAGTTGTTTAAGAAGTCATAAGAAAAACAGTTGTTATAAGTAAATTAGAGAATAACGATCACATGACCAATGAATCGCAGCCAAGAAATACCGATTATTGTAAGCGAACACCAGAAAGCCAATTTTCAATGAAATAACAAGGTAAATCACTGTTAAGTCTTCAGAAGTAACTTTTTCTACGAATTTCACGTTTACGAAATTGAGTTGGAAATTTGATAACCTTACCGAGTCAACGAATTCCTAAAATTATATTGGGATTTTGCAAGTTGTTTATTATTCATTTCACCGACAACGTTTAATCTGATATTTGTTTACTCATCCGTTGGAATTATTACTGTAAAATACACCCGAAACATCAAAGTGTTTTCGATGAAAATCCGTTTTTCAGTTCAGAGCACTTTTATAATTGTTTTCCTTTTTTTATTATTCAATTAAGGAAAAAAAAATTTCCTTTTCCACGATATTTTCCGACAATTGAATGTATTTTGATTAGATTGGAGCAGTAAAAAACACACAAAATTGGCTTAAATATACAATAAAATGAAATTATTATGAACTTTTACATTTTTAAAACAAGAAACCAGAGCTGAATCAAAATTTTACTCCATTTTTAAAAAGTAAAATTTTCATTCATGTATAAACCCTGAAAAGATATAAAAAAATGATGGAAATTTGGCTTAGTTTTAATGTAAAATCTTTTAACTAACCGCAAAGTTAAATGAAATTTCAATAAAATTGAAGTTAAAGCTTGAGTGCGTTTGTATGTTTTTGTTGTGAGTATTTGCGCGCGCGCGCAATTGCAGTGCGGTCCAGTGAGTGCGTAAGCCTTCAATTGAATGGCGGCGGTGGCGATACCCAGGTCTGGCGTTTAAAAATCTACCCTCACCTGTTAATTGAATAAAATAATATTTTAAAGGCTAATCACATCTGGCTGCAGGTAACTTGTAGATCGCAGCTTCTTGTAACAAGATTTGTATCATCACATTCGAAAGTTTTATGCTTGCGGTATTCAGTCAACACGAGAAGAAAAAAGAATTCAAAAAATAATTATTAATTAATTAATTATTGTTAATAGCAGCACGACTACGGTGGCAGAGATCATTCTGATAAATTTGTAGTGACGCCTTTAAAACATTGTTTTATTCAATTAATAGATGAGGATAAATTTTTCTAATACCGGTTCTTAGACTAATACGAACTATGTTTATTGGTTCTCAGATATGTTCAAATGATATACAAGTGCTTTCAATTCGCTGTCGATTACACCCAATCCCTTTTCGTTCTCATCACTCTCAGGGTCCACTCCTCCTAGACACGCCTCATTTCTTTCTACTGTTGTTTCACGAATTCAATAACATTTTATTCTTTGAAATTTGTTAATGTTCGCGTCACTCAGCACGGAGGTCGGACGCCTCACTCGCCGCCTAGTTATTACAATATCTTTTAAACGAATGACTAGATCAGAATCGGGCTTGTAACAATCAAAAGGATTTAACTGAACTTAATTTTTTTGAAAATTTGATATTAGGTAATTTTTGGATTTCGATTTTAAGTATTCAATATATATATATATATATTGGAATAGTTAAAATCGACATCAGTATATAATAAGGTCATTTGAGTAATATGAATTAATTGTTCGTTAATCAATGTTATTTTTACTAAATTTCCATAAGCTGGTTAGAGCATAGCGATAAGAATAAAACTATCTAATGTCGGAAAATAGGCGTACCTAAAGCTTCAGGAAAATTTCAACATGCAATGTAATCACTTTAATGGAAGTTTTTATAGCGAATTAAATCATGTATTTTGATATTACGTAAGTGAGTGAATATTAATGCAGTGAATATCTTTAAAAAATTAAAAAAAAAAAAAATTTCGACCAAGAATGATTCCCAGTTAAAAATAACAAGTGTGCAGATTAATTTAATTTTATGCATCATGTTTAACGTATTCAAGATACCTCCAAATACGTGCATTACACATGTATCTATACCCTATATACATGGTTAATAATTAACAAAAACTTAATTTTAATCGCATTTGTTTATGCTGAAAAATATTACTGGTATCTATTTTTGATTTTTCAGAATAGTTAATCATTTAAATTTTGATATTTTCTAAAAAAAAATAATCAAGACATATTGTCAGGGCTCAAAAAAAAAACATGTTTATTTGTTTACCATTAAGTTGGTATATGATATACGACATGGTTTTGTTTATTTGAACATTTAAATAAACCTCGACATGCAAGACTAACTGACCAGTTACTTTGTCATGATGCAATGAAAAATGATCATGATAAAAGCTACCCTAATTTTAAAATTTTTGAAGTAATAATAAAATGGTTATGTACTTCTAGAAAAAATCATTCATCTATGAAAATATATTATATGTAAAAAAAAATGTAGAAATGTTTAAAAGAAATAGTAGTCGACATAAACTCGATACCAGAAATAAAAATAAACTGATTTCACATGTTAGTCGACTAAGTAAGGTCACAAATTCATTTAAAGGGCTCTGTGTGCGCATATTCAATAAGATTCTTGTAGATATTTAATATTTACTCCTATGTAAATGTAAGAGTGTTATTAAACAATTACTCAGTAAAAAAAGGTATAATACTATTTTTCGGAATGTTTAGAAGACAAATATCCATGGACGTCAGTGGCTCGACTTATTACCGGGCTGTATCGTTCTTAATGGTTTAGTATTGGTTTTGGTTTTGCATGAGCAAATTAGAAAAGAGCTACCTTTAAGTTTCTTGCTCGTTCTTCTTGAGGAAAAACTGCCTTCCGAAAGAGCCGTAAAGGGAAAATTGTAAATTCACATAAAAATATGACGTATTTCAAGTGTAATTTTGTAACCTATGAAATTTTGAATTTGTATTTGAATTCGTGCAAATGCTTCAAGTTCATAGAAGCGCTTTAGCTTTATCTGTTGTGGCGCTAGTGTCGAACTCTACGACTCAGTGAGCAGACTCGCCAAGTTCTGAATATGAGTCCTAACTGACGTAACACGTTCCTAACTTTGTATGCGATTCTATCGAAACCTGTCTAACTTTAAACCTAGACTTGTGCAATTAGTGTGATATTGTTACGGGGATATTACATTCGTTCTAAGAACTTGTTCGAGACAATTGTTACTAGTTCTGGTTAAGAAAAAATAAAATTAGATTATTGATCTTCAAAGGGTACATTTTATTTACCTCACAGATCCAAAGTATACATTTCAAGATTGAGTTATATATGATGCATCTATATAAGCGATACATATTAAGCATATGGTATTTGCGGTCAGTCGTAGGGTAAAATAGACGAAAAGTTCATGGTGAGTGAATAATATGGATGAAAAGCTTAATATTTATATTGCCAGCCCTTGGAACTTTAATGTTTACTTGTGCTGCACTATTTATGAGGTTCGATAAATTTCTCGGCGTCGTTTAAGGGTGGATGTTTGCCCTCTAAACTCAACATAATAAAGCAATAAACGACGCAAAATGTTGTTCCGACTACAGTCTCCCTTATACGTGCTCAAGTATTTCAAAGTCATTATTTTACCGAAACAATTTCAGGGATGTTAATATCTAAGATTCTTACAAAACTAGGATGTAAGTGACGAATATTTGGACGGAGACATAAATATGCTTGTACTTCGGAGAATAAACGAGAAATAAATTTAATTAAAATGCATCATAATCAATACGTAGATAAATGCAGAATACAAACAAAAACACTCAGAGCAGCTAGAATTTTTAATTTAGCTCTAATATAATCTAGTTGATATATTTTGATGATGTACCTCACATTGCCTTGGAATATCTCTGTATTTTTTTTAATCTCCTCTCTTGTAAAGCAACGTCGTCGATAGAAATTTTATATAAATATTTTTTTAAATCGAATAGGATCAGTTTACTCAGATAATTGAATTTAATTGAATAATTTTATAATTACATGATCCTTAAATTCTTTAATTTCTCTAAAATTCTCCATTGTCGTTTTGCTTCGAATTAATAACTTCTCGTACACAAAATCAGTCTAAAATTCTTAATGTGATTTAATATTAATCATTCTATGATAATTATATAAACAACTTTGACGATTTACGATAAAACAGTTAAAACAAGATTGATTTATTAAAATTCTAATTTTTCCTCTAAATTAACCTTCAAAAACAGGATGCATTCTTTGAAGTCATACTTCTTTAGGCGCGTTATGAAAAAATTATGAGAGTGAAATTTTAAGATGCGCGCGCATTAGTGTAACACAAAATTAACAGATTGAAGCTGCCCGCTTCGAATTCGAAATTCAAATTCTATTCATAATAAGAGAATTTATGTTACACTTAATGTAAGAAAATAAGTATTTTATTTAAATTTTAATTTTTAAAATCTAAATGAAATTTTGCATGCATGTATAAATCGAATAACAATGCAATATTATTATGACATAGAGCTGATCTGATGATGGAGCTGAAAGGTGGTCAAAGGAACTTCGTAATTAAACGACGCAACCCCATCGAGTTTGGGCTCGTTTGATTCATCTTGACGAGTACTTTGATACTATATGATAACCAGGGTCTAATGATAAGTTGTCCAAAGGAACTCCGTAATTAAACGACGCAACCCCATCGATTTTGGGCTCGTTTGGTTCGTTTTGACGAGTATCTTGGTTGGCGTGAATATGCAACTCCAACAAATTTGGGAAAAAAGTTCATTCCGTTTGTTATGAATATGGATTATTTCTGATTGATTAAAGATGAGCACGTGCCGAGGGCTGAATGGCATAAGGGTGTATAAACATTTCTTATACTGAACTTTATTGACTGTGTTGACTAACCTTTTCCAGTCCTTATATTATTATATTGTAATTAATTATTTGCATGCAATTAAAAACTATTTTTTAATGATGCTAAAGAAGTATAACTTCTCACGCGTGTACATAAGTACACGCACTCAATTTTTTTTTATTACTTTTCTATAATTGGGTCATCTATCTGTACACATTTACAGAATTAGAAATTTTTCGCCAAGTAGATTTAGAGAAAATAGGCTGTGACCGACACACAGATAGACACTAGAGTGATTTTACTAGGGTGCTGTTTTTCGTCGGATGTACTGCACTTACTCTAAGAAGTATAAAATTAGAAATAAAATAGACACTACTTTTGAGTTAGTAATGTATATGCGCTTACTTTGACACACCACTATTAACGTAACG
Source organism: Eumeta japonica (assembly GCA_005406025.1). Taxonomy (NCBI): domain Eukaryota; kingdom Metazoa; phylum Arthropoda; class Insecta; order Lepidoptera; family Psychidae; genus Eumeta; species Eumeta japonica. Next base: position 21,274 of record BGZK01002172.1, on the reverse strand, counting down.
CGCTTGCCGGTTTATCGGTTCACAGCGGAGAAATGCTCGTTATGGCTGTCGCAGCGTAGATATCTCCAGAGGACCGGTAGAAAATTAAATGTCACTGAAGCTTAGCGCGATATTATCCCTATTACATAACGACGCTCAGCTTTCTGAGGGCCCCATCACTCTCCTCGGAGAGTTCGAGAAGGCGCTAGGCGGACTAATCTAGCCGATGTGCCTCCCTCGTGACGTCAATATTTGGCCAAGCTCGAAGTCTGTCACTTCGCGTTCTAAGTAATTGGAGTTTATGATGGGGGACACTAACGAAAACAGCTTTCTCGTTCACTCATGAAGCACTGAGTAACTAAGAGTCTAAAAGCTATTTCGTTTCAAGGTCTATAAGAGTAAATTAAAAATTTGTATTTAATTTCTGATTAAACCACATTGAAGTATTGTTCTGAATTTTAACACAAATGAAATATGTACTTTTGTTGAATTAGAATTGTATTTTGTGCTACATTAGACCGCCTCTGTTGTATTGCATAGTAGAAAGGAAAGGAGTTAATTAATTGCTGAAAAAAATGTTGAAAAATCCGAAATCGTACGTTTTAAACTTTCAAGTGCAATTTTAAAAATAAACTGCCATTAATGACGTTTTAAATAAAGAAATGAAAGAAAAAAAAGTCAAAGCAGATTTTCAGCTTCTTATGATAAAACTTTTTATATCGGTTGGAATGCACCGGAGCGTACCTATATCCAAATAATAAGAACCTCAAATAGTAGCATATTCTTTGGCCCCTAACGAAACAACACACCGATGCTATCCTTTTCGAAATACGGCCACTGCAAAATTTTATCATAAAAAAGCATAACTGACAAACTTGCAAGTCCATTGACCGTGGACACTGCTTACGGTCTTAATATTAAAACGGTATTATTTATTGAGTTCCTTTAATATTCAATGTCTGGTTTAATAGTTCCGACTTTACAGTTATGATCCTTTAGGTTTATAATTTACTACTGTATGAATTAAAATGTCGTAAGAACTTTAAAAACAGATTATTTTAATTTCGATTATAAATTTAATCCCACATGCATCGTCACGCGTTAGAATGCGTTTTAAATTCCCGCTATGAAAATTAAATTAAAATATGAAATTAAAATATTTTAAAAAGTTGCCGCTATGAAAATTAAAATATTTTCAAAAGTTGAGAAGACATAAATCAGAATAGATACAGGCTGAAAAAACTTTAGGTTTCATTGTCTTAGGATTAATTTTGAACAATTTTAGTGATGTCTGTAAATGTGTGTTGAGTATGTGCGTGCGTGCTTGCATGCGTATGTTGTAAATCTCTTATAACTTTTGAACAGATTATCCGATCGAAACGCAGTTAATAACATTACAAAATGGTTCACTCAACACAGACCTCCTGAAATTTTTGAGAAATTCAGCTGTGTAAATTTTCAAAAATATCATAAATAAAATGTTCAGGATTTTTTTTTAAATAACTCTTATACTACTTTACTAATCGATACCAAAATCTGGTCAGACATTTTTTTCAAACAGTAGCATTAATTTCCTTAAACCACAAAAAATCGTTTGATATGTTATAGAAATGTCGTTTTAGGCAAGTATTTCAAAAAGAGTTTTTCTTAATTAACTTTTGAATGATTCGGTCAACAGTTACCAAAACTTGATCTGAATTATTAAAAAAATGGACATATATCGTAATGCAAAAAAATCGAAAAAAATAGGTATTGTTTTGAAATCACTTTTAAATTTAACAATTTTGTCACGTTGACAACTATTGTGTTATGATTTGGCCCCAAAAAGTGACGTCTATATTCAAAATTCATTTATTCATATTATAAACGCATGCATGTTTGGGTCACAGAAATTGACAAGAGTACTAACTTTACGATTTAACTCCTCTAGTACAATCGGAGTAAAATGGCTGCCAGAAACTCATACCATACCCATACAAGGGTTATATTTTTCAGACGTATGAGCCCCTAGAAATGAATCATGTTCATCGTACGGAAGCCTCTCTTCGCGAATTCCATCCACACTCATCCGTTTTTTTGCCGTAATACTATCCCAATAGGGTGGTCCTATTGGGATAGTATTGGTACAGTTAGTTATGAAAAACATAGGACTAAAAACGGTGTCCAATTGTCATTATTATCATTTCCAGATGTCATATTTTCTTTAAACTTAATTACAATTCGCAAAAGAATTTTATCACCTAAATTTATTACTAAAATTATTTCTAATCCAAAAGTGATATGTAATATGTAAAGGTATACTTTCAAGACAATGCTTCAACGAAATTAAACAATATCAACGTCGTGTACCACCACACTCGGGAACCTCCGCTGAAAATCATAAGGACGAGGATTGAAAATTGAAGAAATGTACCATTGTTACGTACTCGGTTCTCGGTGGTAAAATAAAATCCCCCAACCCCCGATATATTATTTCACGGGTGCTTACCTACCCCGATCCCGCCAGTATATAACGCGGTAGTCGGTGTGACACAATTTTATTCGACGTCTCAGAAATCAGACGCCGCGAAGGGGAAGAAGTGACACACACTTTTCCGTATCAAAAGGAAATTCCCTGTCTCAAACATTTCCCGATATTGAATAAAGGAAATAGTGTTTTGACTTACACTTTTATGCGGATCGAAAGCGAGAAATGCATTATTACGCCTGCGATGTATGAATGGTGATAAGCTGTGCTATGTTGTACTTTTATGTTATCGAAATGGATTTTTATCATCCCAGTACTGAATAGGACGCTCCTACATTTTTTTTTATTTCCGAATAAAGCGCATAGGCAGCCTATTTCATTTCTCTGTATATATATATATATATATATATATATATATATGTAACATAAGATATAAATGATTTTGATGAATTTTAGTTGCTGTGTAGTTATTGTGCCAATCTTTAATCATCTAAGACTACCGATGCTGACGCTTACATACTTGTCACACTTTTATTATTTTAGATTTAAATTTTGATTCATCCTAGCCCCGTGTGGCTGCTTAACCTTGATCCACCACTATTAGATGACATTTAATTTAAGGGTAGCACCTAACAGCTGATTCAAACAATGTGGTAAAAATGCCTTTTCTCGATTTTACAGTGGAGCTGATCAAAGATTTTTGGTTTTTGAGCGTCAATAATTTTAAAATTTTATATTTATAAGGGTGACATTATTATTTGTTTTGTACTAAATTTTATGACTTCTGACATGAGGTAATCGGTTTTTATGCGACTTCTTTAGAATTATTTAGCCAAAATTATGATTCATGAGCCCCCGTGAATTTTACAAAAAAAAAATTGCTGTTTGTATTCTTCGTTTAATTTAAAAATTGGTAAATTACAAATTTATTAATTAAGAGGTTTAAAAATATCGACTCTGAAACATTGTGAGAAGAAATGGTAAAATGAGCATTAAATTAAAAAAAAATATTTAATAAAGTATTATATGATAAAACACTTTAGTAAAAAAATCTTCCCTTATAAAGAAATGTAAGTATTATTTATTATTTTTAATTAAATAGAAAATTATATAACTTTTCTTTAATGTTTTTAAAATATTATCTCAATTACGACCATAATATTTATTATAATTAATATTTGTCGAATTTCGGTAATTCTCATAAAAAATTGTAAACCTTTCCGGAACGTTTATATTTTGTTGTTGATTTCAGCAGAAATTACTGGGATACATATGACTCCTTTGGGGTTTCGGATGTCATGGGCGGCGCTGACCGTCAACTTTCCGATGGCCCGCATGCGCTTTTGCCTCTTATAAATCATATAAAATAATCGTCGTGAGCTTGCATTAGTTGGCCATTTTTTCAGTAATGTTATATAAACTACTCATACAAAATTTTTCTGTGTACCTCTTTTACGTTATTGTGCAATGTTTATCTTAGAAAATGTATCCGAATAATATTCATAGGAGATTTTGCACTTGAAAGGACTTTCTTTTGTAGTTTCTAAATGCTTTATCTGTGACGGTATCAGTTTAACATCTTCTTCGACTTTTTTCCAAATGGGCATAATTTTCAAAGACTTAAATTCAAACACATCCTTTTGTTTCTCACTTTCAGTAGAGCTTTCCAGTTGGTTTGCCGTAATTTATTAAAGTGATCCATTGTTGGGAAATATAAATGATTAAAAAAAATTGGACTAATTTTTAGTGATGTACTTTTCGGGTTTTCTAGAGTGGGAATCTAGAGAGGGAATTTTCAATATGTTTATTGTTGCCATTTTATTGAAATAATAATTATTAATCAGGTCAATAATAATCAATCACAAGATAAATACGATTAGTTTTATAGTACATAGATATTTGAAATTTTGTTTGTGGAAGAAAGAAAGATAATGTTGTTGTGTTGTTTGTGTCATATTCGTCACATATGACGATGGTGTATGACGTCATAATAGAAGTCAAGTTGTAAAGATTGATAATTTTCCTCGATCCGCTTCAATTACAACATGATAGGACATTCCTTATGGCTCAATAATTATTTGATCAATGTCCTTAATTTACATTACCGATGTTAATAAAATATATATAACAGGACACTTTATATTGTACATGGATGACTCGTGTCTTTCATTTCGGAAAATCCATTTAATACATCATTACTAATCCTCAAATATGTCTTGATATGCTTGATTAATGGTTAAAGTACAATTTACCAACAATAAAATCGTGATATCACCTTAGTTTATTGCAATGACTAGTGTCACAATGCAATGAAGTAATAAAGAAAAATATATTTGAATACGTATAGATGACAAATCAACATGGAAACCGCATATTGGGCACGTCACAACAATATTAATATCCATATAAAGAGAAATACGTAAAATATCAAAGTGCATCCTAAATAAAACAAGCGCTCTTATATACAATACTTTAGTAAAATCGCATTTTGATGTAGGTATGGGGACTAGCTGCGAATACTGACCTAAAACTTCAAAATAAATCTCGGCCAGCTGCTTAAAGATACAAAAAAATGAATAATAACTCTGTTCGTTCTAGTTGTTGTATCAAAAAGTGAATATCCATTATTGAAGAAATAAATAGAGCCTTTTTCATATTTCTACTGTACGAACGAACTACCCAAAAAAAAAACAATATTTTTTGAAAGACTAAGACCGTGTTATGATTTACTGAAAGATGTTAGTATGAAGACTTAAATTCTTTTAAATTACGGAAAAGCAATTTATTTGGACTTGCTCTTTAGAACTCATGGCTTTGATGTGTAGACACTAAATTCATTAATTATTAATATTAGTTTATTTAGTTTATTGGATTTTACTCTATAATTACGGTGTGGTTCAATAGTTTCACTATTTTAGAGAATCAATTTTTTTTAGTACATAAAAAACAGTTTTTTTTTTACGCAAAAAGGAATTTTCATCCCTTGGCTGTCCCAACTTTTCTTTTCATCATCTTCCCTTAATCAATAAAAGTTAAAAAATAAACTATATAATATAGAATCATTTTTATAACATAGCAATGTACTAAAGTGTGTCACTATGATATGAAATTGAAATGTTAACATCAAATTACAGAAAACTTTAATTTTATGTTAACGTTTAATTACTTCAATGTTCTGTGAAGAATAAGAAACAAGAAGAAACGTGAATCGAGTCTAAGATCAATTCCTAACGAACCTGTAGAAAAACTCGCCACTACGTCGTCCAACACAACACGACAGGTCACCTGGCCGTAGATATTTAATGTTACCCACACAAAACCGGGATTGATCGTTAATATACCACACAGGTGGCATACATATGGTTCATTTACATCTACACTGATATATACTAATATTGCGATATTAGTATGGTTTAGTGAAAGTAACTCTTTTGTCTTTGCTCTACGTTTTTAAGTTTATAGCAGATTAACCAAATTTTGTATGAAGACAGATTAAACCCTGGGGAAGGAATAGACTGTTTTCTTTGTATGTCGATTTTGTTGAAGTATGGTATATTAATAACACGCACCATTGCGTGAATATATGTACTGTCTGTCAATCTAATTCTGTACGTCTACATATCGCTTATAAATAAGCTATTTAAAATTATAGTTTTTATTTTGTTTAGTTGATTGTATTTTTAGGGGGTCCACAAATGTCATTTTTTTAGTACTCGGGATCTTTAACTAAACAGGCGATAGTGTTATGAGATCAATCGCATAATACTTCACTGTTTGAAAACCACAAAAAAAAATAAAGTTAGTGCATTTAGCACGGACGCCGGACTCCTAGCATGATGCCTACCTACTAAAATATCTATCTACTCGCTTTTGTTGGAGAAGGTGAAGAATAGGGAAAGCAATAAGGATTAAGAGGGAAAATCGAAGGGAAGAGGAAAGTATGGAGTGAGAGGATGAAGAGCATAGAAACGAGAGTGAAAGAGAGAGTAAAAAAGCGGAGAGTGGGAGAGGAACAGAGTTGAAATCGAAAATAATACCGAGATCAGTATTGATAAGGTTCAGGTTTAAGACTGAGGTCTTAATAAAGCAGTATTATTTATTTTTTATTATTTTGGAAATGAGATAAAATTTGGCAAACAGAATTATTGCTGAATAGTTATAGTAAGCAATCTCAAGCTGTATAGTATTAACGTGAAAGGAAGGGTTATTATCCTTACACGTAAAACTACTAAACTAATCGACATATGAATTATAGCAGTGTTGATCTCAAGACTGTGATTGATGTTGAAACGGAAAATTGGAATCGGATATTATAGCAAAGTAAAAATGATATCTTAAACTAGAGTAAGATTGGTATGTGAAACAGTCTGGACGGAGAATGCAGTCAGGGTCAAAACAAAGACTGGAATTGGAATCGTAATTAAAATCTAATTTAAAAGTGGTACCATTTTAGAAACCGAGTATAGTAGTATAATTGGAAACGAGAGAGAGCCGTGACAGGAAACGAGAGAAAAACTAATACAGCCGAAAACGTATTTGAGATCAAACCAAAACTGATCAGAACCGAAAGCGAAGTGAGTACAAAAAGATTTTGGGTACGGAGAATAAAATTTATATAAAATACGAAGAAATTTTTCATATATCCCGATAGACGAAGCGCAGACCAATAGCAAGCCGATAATAGTTCAGATTATAACTTATTCAATAAGTCATACGATTTCAAATTATCGAACATTTCGCTGAAAACGAAGTTGAATTTTCAATGTCCTTTATAGTGGTTTTGCATCAAAGAAATTCAATATTAACGCACGATAGAAATGCTAGGGAGTTCGACCAATAATAGCTACGGGCTAATGGCAGTTTCGTTGAAGGGGATGTGACTAGCGTATCGAGCGATGTGGGCGTCTGACATTAAAAATAATAAACGCTTAAGATGGCAGCAGAACTCCCACATCCCGGGTTTTGTACCAACAAAATAGTTCCATGACATATAATTTATGCTATCACAATAGCTTAAATGAAACAGCGTGCTAATTTTAAAGAATTGTTCTGTATTTATGTAGGCACCAACATATTTTTGAACGGTAGGTATTTAAAACTCGAATACTTGCTATATAGGCAAGTATTCGAGTTTCAAGCCGATGATTAAAATCATAAATTTTGAACGTTAAAAATCACGATACATGTTACTAAATTTTGTACAAAATCATTTTCAGGAGACACAAAATTATCGATTTTTAAATCTAAAACTGTAAAATATAGACATCAGAGAAAATGTGCATAAATATCATTAATGCACGTTTAATTCCTCTACAACAAAACCCCACACAATGATGTATACACAAAAATTTTGTACGTACATCATTGGGTGTGTGTGTGTGTGTGTGTGTGTATTTGTGTGTGTGAGTGTGTTTGTGGTCGTGTTTGTGAGTTTGTATGTGAGTGCGTGTGTGCATGCGTGCGTGCGTGAGTGTGTGTGCGTGTGACGAAAAACTTAATGTTATTTTTAGTAATATTATAAAATATAGAACCTTTTTTTATTAACAAAGCACATAGGTTACCGAGGTGTGATTGAGAATTTAAAATATATTTTTTAATACAACTGTTTTAAACCTTATTTATTAGCAATATTATTTATTGGTCCAACAAATTCCATTTGGATAAGTATTAGCGCAGCAATGTAATTCAAAAAACTTGAAAGAATTGATGATCATAACAGGTACGATATGCATTAAGGAAAAAATAAGACGAAATTTCCGATATTCGATTTTGGAAATATTGAAATATATATATTTCTTTTGGCTTACTCTAACTTTTTTACAGGCAACTAATGGTCCGGTTAAATTTATTATTTAAATCCTGTTCGTAAAAACTCCCCCTACATAATTTTAAGTCGCATTCAACCGTTTTCTTTTATCAGAATTTTACTCAGACACATTTTAAAATAAAAAAAAAGTTTAACGAATAAATAATCTTTATACTTATAAATAATTTCCTCCCTAAATTAACAAGTGAGTGTGTTTTTCATATTTTAATGAGCATATATTTATTAAATTATTCAGTTGATAGCTTTTAAGTGACAATAATACAAAAGGTCCACTAATCCATTTTTTGTATGTATCTATATAGTGCTTTTATCACATTGCAAAAGACATCTATCCACCTACCTAACCAAGCAACTGTTAGTAAAACCGTTCTAAAAGTATTTCGACAGCCAAACTACCAGAAATTGTATTTTCATGCCATACGCTAAACGTGTACCTGTTACAATTTAGTATAGAGAGATTTTGTATGTTTATACGAAACACAATACACTGTTTTCTGTACGGATCACAATCAACTATTTTCGCAACTAGGAGTATTACTATTCGAGCGCGATGTTAACTACCTTTGTATGGTTCTCTATAACTTTCAGTGAGTCCTTTAATGAGCAATTTAATCATATCTGTAAAGTTATGTGTTCGAGATGTTTCGACAGGTATTCGCGGTTCAACGTATCCCCGCTCCTGCGGCGCAATCACTCCCCAGAGCCAAACAGCCTTTCCGAACGGTTTGCGAGAGAAAATGTAAAAATCGCCTTTGTGCCTCCCCCGCGCGAAAGAAATAAAAAAAAACGTATAAATAAATAAACGAAGGGAGCTCTCGCAAAAGGCTGCACAGACGTATGGGAAATTGTGTAGGTATGTAAAGGAATTCTCCTTTGAGAATTTAAATACACCCTTCAAAAAGGGGCATGTGTATGCGGAATTTGTTATTTTATGATAATTCGATTAAATATCCAATTACTGAGGAAACGCGAGTTCTGTTCGGTGGAAGAAAAGTATGAACTTCACTTTTAGGGCTCCCCAAATGAAAAGTAACCAGGTAAGCTTTTTGTAAAAACATTTTTTAATATATATCCATCTGTCTCCAAGCCACGATCCTTATTCTTGATTACTATTAATTCCAATTCCCAGTAATGTCCCAGAAAGCATTTATCCACAATTATTCATGGAAAAAGTGTGTTTGCTTTTTATTAAAGTTAATTATCATGAACTATATTGTGTTTTTTAATACTCTATCAGACTTCACTCCATAATTATTTTGAAAATATTAGTATAAATGGCTTTTGATTTCTACATAAAAAGTGTAAAAAAACCTTTTCTTAATTTCCTAAGTAAAAGGTCAACGATTTTGGTGACTTGTGGTCAGTATTTCCAGAAATTAAAGACTAAATTTTAAACATGTACTTCAAAATAAAATTAAGTAATCTAATTTCACCTCCAAGTTACTTCATGTGTTATATTGTACAAAACCATCTCTCGTTTTATTTACATACCACTGGTCCCAACTAACATCAAGTTCTAAATTAAAAGTTACAAGAGATGTAATGAAGCGGTAGAAAACCTTGAAGCTATAACAAGGGAAAAGAATTAAGAGTTATAGCGTGCTATAGCCCGGCAATACCCCCGAATTAGGCATAACTTTTTATAGGATAGCTTTTTATAACTTCTTCGATGACGATACAAACGAGACGCAGTACATAATTAAAACGTACAAGAGAGATAGATAGTGCTTTTATAGCGTTACGTAACTTTTTCGGAGCTGCAAGGGTGGTAAATATGTGAAATGTGAATATTGACGCTGTGAGCAATAGTACTCTTTTACAGTGGTCATAAAAACTGTTTCAAAGGTTATACGTGAGCCAAACTGAAATTCCTTAGAAAATCAAAAACTAAGCAAAGTAAGCAAGTAACCAGTATTGTTTTCGAAACTAGTGTCCGATGAGACGAATACGTCGCTGCATTCGATGAAATCACTGAAAGAAGCACTTTGCACACTCAAACTTAGGGGTCGTTTCAACGGCCTTTTCATATGGAGTCGCTGCTTCCTCGGCGTCCAGAAACCACTTTCCTCGACGTTTTTGTTTTATTTTAGGAAATAAATATAAATCGCATGGTGCGAAGTCGGGGCTGCAAAGTGTATGCGGTATGAGTATGTGGTAAAACGTTGTCATGATGAAGGACAATCCGACTGCGAGGTCGGTTTTCCCGAACAGTTTCCGAAACAAGATGCAAATAATTAATGTACAGTGCAGTGATATTTTTTTTTCATCAACTTATGATTAGGTATGAAGTTGATGAGAGATTTATTTATAATTAATTACGAGAGATCTGAGTTATTGCGTTATTTGCTTATTGAGGTATAATGGTAGACTTATTTGTTTGATTAATTTACCAAAAAATAGTCTACTATTAAGTGATTTGATTTTTTTTGATTATTTTATTTTAATATAGTTATTTCAATTCCCATGAATTGGGTTACTATCGTTTTCATATTAATTTTATACATTTTAATTATGTTGAAGTTGTATATATTTTTACATGAATATAATAACAAATAGTGATGTGCGTGCTTTCCGTTAGCGTATCTAAGAAAAAAAAAGAAAGCGACATTTGTCCTCACAAACAAAAAAAAAATAAAAGAAACAATACAGCGGGACGAGGCATTATGCGGGGACGCTGAACCGGTGCCATTCGGGGAGTCAGTCGATTTCGGGACACGTGAAAGTGGAGTCAGTCTTGAAAGAGAATCGAGGAAGTCACGGGCAGACCCCAGCACGTCGCGACCGCCAGTAAATGAAGGTTTTGGAAGCTTGTCCTAGATGTGTGTCCACATGAGTACGTGTTTCAGCAAAGTGACATTCTGCGATTCTGCGAAAAAGCCATGGACTGTGGTTGATATGAAAAAAATACTATTTTATTTATTATTATCCCCTAACGTATACTTATATTTCAGGCTGGCAGTTCATTCTCCTGAATGGACACTGGCTCCCGGGAGCAATCCCTAATTTTAAAATAAAGTTATGAACCGAGACACAAAATTTCCCCTTTTGCATTTGATCTATCTCGTTGACGTCATACTTAAAAGTACCGGAGGTAGATGATCAGGTCTGATACGCATAAGAACTGCTATTCGTAGGTTACATGGGTTCCTAACGGAACTGCATCTATAAGGAGATCAGGTTATACTCCTGACTCCTTTGGAAATTGAACTCCTATCCGAGAGGTGCTTCTGGTGCACAAAAATTAAACATTGCAATAGAGTCACGTAGTAAATTACTTTCTAAAATAAGTATAATTTAAATATAGAAAATCTTGCACAGCACGATATTGATGATTATATTTGAAATTATTACCTATAAAATTTTACTGCCTACATTCAATTTAATTTTTTTTTCCTTAACTTCGTTCTATTGTATATTAAAAGATTTCATTGTGAATTAGGTAAATGTTGTTATTTGTTTTTTGTATTGTAATTTTAAGGTGTAATTTATTTGAACTTATTTATTTGAAGCAATTTATGAAAATAGCCTTTCAATTCGTACATAAACATATCAAAGTGCTCTAATGCTCGTATGAAATTTAATCGTATGTTTGATCGAATTTATTAAGATTAATATTTTATTGGATATTATTTGTTTCATCTGGGATTTGAATAAACACCTGATAATACTTTGATGAATGTATTATTTAACTTAACTCTAACATCGCTAGTCTTATACTAAGCTTTTGCGTTTCTAGTCCTAGTGCTAAAGACGAATCTTTAGAAGTTGTAATGCTTGAGAAGTCTTGAGCATACGACCTCATTTTATACATATATATTCAATGTGGTAGAAACTCTAGAAAACTTATAGAATGAAATAATTTTCTTTCTTTGTAATTGACGTAAAGCATATGCATATAACTATACAATCATACATTTTGGAGAAGCTCCACTGTGCCGAATAACAATTAATTCGACAGCACAAAAAATGTGCTTACTGAACTTCAAACTCAACAGAGAGCTGGTGGTTTCTTTATATAACAATTATATATACGCTGTAAATAAGTGGTTGCTCTAATATCTAACGGTCTCGCTACGGCAGACTGATCCTGATCCTGCTAACGCGGGGGAGAGGAAACAACTTTATCTTTCATAGAACACTAAAAGCGCACGATACGAAGCATCAGCCCGAGGAGTTTCGAGACAATCTAATAAAAAATCAGGTTCAAAGCTTCCTGATCGTTAAATATTCCTAAAGGATTTTATGTACTTGACACATATCGATGCTTATGCTTATTTGTATCTGCGGGTAGGTTACTCTTTGGTCAGTCTCTGCTGAGCCGCACAGCACTAATGTTGCCTTCGGTCGTCGCCATAGAAGCAAGTCCCTCACGCAGATCGTCAGTCAGATTAATGCAACCAGATTTAAACTAGTTAAACCATTTATAAATAGTGGCAAGGATTGAGGCTTTATCTTAAAAGGATAACCGAAATTCTTTATAACTTTCTTGTTGGTTTATGTGATAACAAAATTCATAAACAATCATTACATGAATTTTTTTAAGAATTTAAATCATTTTGACGTTAAACAAACAATTTTCTTTTTGCGGCCAATTTGTAAAAACAAATAACAAATGAATATAATACACATACTAAAGTTGGCAAAGAGTTTCATTGTTTTAATTTAAAATTTGTCATTATTTTATAGTTTCTAAATGGCCAATTCTAAAAAGCTTGTATTAGCTTCATTATGAAATTTCTTAGCACTTAAGAAGAAAGTAATTAAATATATTTCTTTTTAACAAATTTTTAACAAATTGCCTTAGGTTATACGAATCATTTGTTTTTATATTCGTGAGACATAAAACTGTATAATGCTATTGTTTGCGCACACATTTTAATTTTAAGTACACTGTACTAATTTCTTCACAATCATTAACCATCCCATTATTCTTCTTCATTTCTTAGGAGCGTATATGTTGGTACATCCACCCTCTCCTCGCATGGATGACAGTGCCTGCTCCCAGCAACGCTTAACGTATATCCACACGCTTTGCATATTAAAATTTATCGTGTGCACACGCATCGCACCGCGCGGCTTGCTACGTAATCAAAACTTGAAAGTGTTGGTGGAAAACCCGAGGTTGGAGCTCAAAGACTAACGGTGAGTCCTTCCTTTACTTTATAAACAAAATATACCCTTATTTTGTTTATTGAGCAAAGCGTAATAATTTTTTACATTTAGAACTTCGTGTAGTTTATGTAACGTTCTTATAAAATTTTGTCCGTTTTAGTATTTAGTCATTATAGGGAGCAGGACATCATTAAATGTATGTATGTGTTATTTAGATTTAAGGTAAAATCTAGCAAATTGTTTAATATGAAGTATTTTCGTTTGTGTCCTTCCATTTTGGATTTCACCTTGATAACCTACAATGGTAGTATAGGCTAAGCCCATAAGTGAGTATAGATGTTATTTCTCTAGATAAAACACTGTGACGATTATCGCTCCTTTTCGACATATACAGGATGGATTTTATCACGAATTTTTTCGCGAATATTCACAATCTCCCTATCTAGATCAACTTTGCCAATGTAACTATAACAAAATTGTTATTGAAAATATACTTATAAAGAATGTAAAATAATATAGGCACAACCCTAATAAATGCTTGGCCATACTAGAAGCGTGGCCGCGATTTGGTACATGCTGAAGTACCATCATTTCATTATTTTATCCAAATTGGGAAAACGCTTGACTAGTTTAGTTTTATTGTTTTGTATTTTTACTTAAACGATCAGAAAATATAATTTTGTGCATGATCAAGATATTAAAGTTATGTAATAAAAAACAAAATTCGTTCCATTGTTTTCACTTTTGAGTTGCAATTAAAGTTCGTCATTACGAGAAAAATATTTATGTTTTACGAATAAAATATTTATCAACACGTGTCCGGCAACCAGTTCAGACAAGTTAATGACCTCATCAAGCTTGTGAGGTAACTAACTGAAAATGTTCTCGGTGACCTTGGTGGAATATATGATATTATGAGTAAACGCAACAGTCGGTCGGGAGTTTGCCTACCAAACAATAGTTCAGGATTATAGGCATTTTAGGTTTATTTGAGTTCAATTTCAAAATCGTGTCACATACTATTATGATAATAATTAAATATAAGTGTTAGCCATTACGTTTGAGGAAAAGTATATATTTTCTCCATCGGCAGTGAAGGTCCTCAACGAGATTTACCTTGTACATATCCGTCAAGGTCTTCACAGCGTGTCAGAATTTCTGCTGGCCGCCCACGAGTTAATACCCCACTAAATCACAGCACACGCGTAAATCAGCTTTTGTGCCGAGTTCGCGGATCTGTGGGCTGGCACATTGTTCCCCTTTTAGGCCTTATACGGGTGCCAATCGATAAGTTACCGTTTTGTGCGTGCGTTTATTTACGGACCTCTTAATAAATTATTTCCAGTGAGCCACAGAGGGTGTTTATCGAGCGCTGCAGAGACAAATAGAGAATACTAACGCATCGGTATAAATTCGGCAAGGTGATAGTTTTATAGAATCGCTCAGGTCTGTTCTAGTTATAGTGAACCTACAAATAAAATTATTGCTATAATATAAGTATAAATAGTTATACTTCTCATGAGTAGCATGATTTTCAGGAAATGAACTGGAGCACCTTATATCTCCTAAATGTTATCGAAAAAGGCAGCGAGGAGAACTTTATGGCAAAAATGTGATAGTCGAGAGCAACCACCACTACATGATAAGATCTCGAAATTAAAACTATGTTTGTGAGTCGTCTCATGATTAGGTATTTGCATTAGTGAAGTCACTTTTGAGAATTGTATTTAAGGCGAGTTAATCATGCTTAATTATTACATATGTGGCATCTAGGTCATAATTTCTGCACAGTAGGGAACTTCCCGAATGAAAGGTCAGCAGCAATGTTTCGCTCCACACGCGACGTATGCATTGTTTTATGATCATGCACCCGCCGCGTGATCGTATGGTCACTACGAGGCGTGCGTATGAGCCGCCCCCTGCTGAGTAATTAGCGGTCAGCCGTCGTCTACCCGACACACGAAGACAATGTCTTCAAATATTTTTTATCATTAAAACTAGTTGCATTTCTAATTATATGTTATAAACAATGGTAAAAACAGTATAAAAATTGGATAACTCTCTCAGTGTGTTCATTTCCCAAAACGTCCAGATAAAACTCCATACGCGTATTGTACTAAAACTATGGATACAATTGAAACAAAGCTAAAGTTCATGCTTTATTTCAAGAAGGTCCTAAATAGCATAGTGATAGACTGAATTATTACGGATCGGTGGTTCGAAAAGTATTATTTTAAAAGAAAATCTGGATTTGAAATATCTTCCTTCATTTGTTCCAGATATTCCAAGTATAATAAAGTTCTGATTGCGTAATAGTTTTAAGTTTACACTTGCCTTTCAACTTCAGCTCAAAAGCGTTCTGTACAGTAAAAATAAAACTTTGAAAGAAGAATTTTAGACCTTATACGCCTGTCATACATCAGAAAACCAAAACTTGCCGTAGCCTCATTAACAAAATAGGTTCTATATTTTTGTAAATGCCTTGTGAGTCGTAAGAATCCTTTGTATAACCGAAATTTATACTAACAAATAACATGGTTATGAGATAAATTACAAATTGTTTAAATTTCGTAACAATGAAGTAGTTTGTTATTTTTTAATATTACTGTATTCAAAGATTTTTTATTTGATTAAATTCGTAGTGCAAGCATTTTTATTTTTGACAACTAAAAAAGTACCCGAGTAATGATAATTTTAATTGGTAATTAGACAGAGAAGGTATGTGACCCAGTGACGTCATAAGAAGGCATAGAATTTTTCATAACTTTTTTTTATTTATAACCGATTTTTATTTTATTTTCGCATTTAGTCATGTCAAGACAGTTTAAAGAATTCTTCATAAGCACTATATTCTATATATCAGTAAACTACACTATTATGTAAACTATTGTTAAATTATCATCTTAGCTTTTTTAATCTGCATACAAATTAATGTTTATTTATATATATTGTCGCTAAACTCCAACACCGATCGATCGATCACCATGACAATTTTCATATTTGTGTACTTTTCCACGTAGTAGGTTTTTAATTTTATTTCTTTTGTTGTAATTCCACACCAGATGGCGCTACAGTATTCACCAATCACTATAAAATCGGCATGCATATGTATTTTTTCATAGAGAATTTTTCGTGCTACTCGCTTTGTTGTAACTTCCTATCAGATAGTGCTGCAGCATATCAACTTCTATACCCTTTAACCGATCACCACGAACATTGGCATGCTACTATATTTGAAAACGGAAAATGTATTTGCGGTTTTCATAGCTTTAAAATAAAATCATTATTCTACAATTCTTCATAAGATATAACTTAAAAATGATGATTTGCAGGAATCTAGGTACTATGAAGTATTTTTAAAAAATACAAAAAAATCAAAAATTACTAATTTCAATAATATTATACTATTTTTATTAATGGAAATTGATAATAAAAATAATATTTTTGGTTTTATAGATCGGTATCGATGATTGGGCGTCGGGTTTCCATATTCGGGATCGATCAGTATCGATCGGGAAATTAAAACCTCAGAAGCGATAAGTCACACACATACGCACGCACGTACACACGCACGCATACACGCACACACACACACGTGTTAAATGCTGCGAACCTCACGTGACAAAAGAATGCAAACACACCAAAGATTCTGGCGTCATCCGAGAATGTGTCAATTGCGACAGGGGCATCTAGCCGGCTACAAAGACTGCCCTAACCCCCGAGGATTAAAACGGAACCGGTCGAAAACGCTACTCAGGAACCTCCCAAGCAGGCCACAGCCAAACAGACGGTAACCCCTGTCGGTCCACTCAGAGAAGACATTCTCACCATCATATCCACGCTGCGAGTAAGACCACTTAATGGTCATCCTACGCCATCAAGATCTGCTTAACAAACTTAAAAATATAATAGCAAACGCATGCGGGTGCTCTGCCATAATTTAGGTTGGACGCCATAAACCGAAAGCTATCACACTAATTTCATTTAACGCGAGCGGTCACGAAAATAACATATTAGAGCTAGGAAAATGTACGACAGAGTACTCAGCGGACGTAATCCTCATGCAGAAAACGTGCCTAAAACCATACAGGTCGAGAGCTTTTAAACTAGCCAATTACATACAATTACGGAATGAGAAACTAGGTGCTCCAATAAGTGGTACTGCCGTGTACTACAAAGGAAAACTACACTGCTGTCCTATAGATATCCCACTACTAATAAATTTAGAAGCATCGGCGTGCAGATTGGTAATGACTAGGCATGCCACTCTGATCATAGTCTCAGTCTATTTGCCGCTTAAATAACGGTTCCTCTGGAGGGGCATAGAAACCCTGCTCGTACTAGGAGATGCAGTCATTCTCTTTGGCGACTTCAATAGCAAAAATACAGACAGGCGCTGTAACACTACGAACGCACTGGCTTTCGTAGTGTTACAGCGTTATGAAGTTACAGCGGTGAACGTTCGTCCACTGGTACGAACGCTTGCTACTCTCACTGAGGATCACGATTTCGCCATCATCGTGCCTCTTGACCCAAGACATCTTCCAGCTAACGTACGTCACAGATCAGAAATACTCGATCCCGCGGTTTTAAAAGGCGTGGTACTAAATCTGAGCTCAATCGAGACACTTCACTGCTTCGGCGCAGACCACTTACCCGTACTGTTCAAACTAGGCTCTTTCACCGGTAATGAACAACCTATCGAAACTAAAACTATTATTGAGTAGAAGCGGGTGTCGACCGCGCTTGAGGAAGTCAACATCCCTAATCTCACCGTTGTTCCGGATGACATAGTATTCAATAATAACATCGACACAGCCATAGAAGCTGCTTGCCAGTAGTCAAGCGATGCTAAAGGAAGGTTCCTGCAAACTCAGATCGCCGGGGTCTGCCCGCGGATGTTAGCGAACTGATAAGAGCTAAAATCACAGCCCTGCGCGGCACGAGCGCATACCCTACACCCGAGTATAGGTCTAGGAGCGCGAGCCCTCCAACGCGAAGTAAAGGCTCGGGTAAGGAAGATTAAAAACGATAACTGTACCACCCTAATGAAAGAGATCACTCCCAACCACAAAACCAACTAGGCTGTGGCCAAAGCGCTCAAAACCGACGCAGCAGCCACCGCTATTCGAAACCGGATAACTATTTAGCGTTCAACGACCGTTAAAAAGCTGATTATATCGCTGACGGTATCGAATTCCAATGTTTGCTTAATCCCGCCCCCCTCCAACCCTCCCTCCTAATCTCGAACACGTAAACCGTGTGGAATACGAAGTCCTCCGTAGGTCTTTGTGACCTCCCAAAGACGATCTACCTTCGGTCTCGGAAGACGAGGTCCAAAAACTCATTAAAGAGTTAAAGCCCAGAAAGGCACCGGGTCTGGACGGGGTAAACAATAAAGCAATTAAATGCTTTTCTGCGCCACTACTGTCGCTACTGGTCGCAATTTTCAATGCTTGCATTAAAAATTGTCACTTTCCAGAGGCATAGAAAGAAGCTGTTCTTATTGGCATCCCGAAACCGGGGAAAACTCGCGACTTCCCCTCTAGCTGTAGGCCGATCAGTCTCTTGAGCGGTTAAGGCAAGCTATTCGAGAAAGTTCTTAAATCACGACTAAGTGATTACCTACTAGGAAATGGCCTGATCATCAACGAACAGTTTGGACTTAGACCAAATCACTCCTGCCCCCAACAAGCCCTTTGACTAGTCGAACACATCTCGGAGGGTTTTAAACGCAATCGTAAAACCGTAGCGAACTTCTTCAATGTCGCAAAAGCATTCGACAAAGTATGGCACGCAGGCCTCATTCACAAACTCCACCAATTACAAGTCCCAGATCGTCTCGTTTTCATCATCCACCAATACCTAACGAACTGACACTTCTCCATCCGGCATGAGAATAGCACATTTGCCAAAAGACTGATTAAAGCTGGAGTTCCTCTAGGATCTACACTGTCCCCGCTGCTGTATTCTACGTACACAAATGACATTCCGCGTCCGCAAACTGGCGTCCAACGCGCGCTCTTCGCTGATGATACCGCTTTATACTTATGCGGTAACAATTTCTATAAAATTCCTCCTTGCCTCCAGAAGGCCATCGACGGGCTAACGCGTTGGTTCCAAACTTGGAGAATCGAGGTAAACCCCGAAAAATCAGCAGCCATCTTCTTCAACTATAGCAAAATCAAAAATAAAGAAGTCGTACCGTACAACTCTCCAACTTTCTGTATATGCAGCTCGCCTAATCTGTGGCATCACAAATACAAATATTCAGGAACCACATTTGACTTCAAAGATCACATCATGCGTGTCAAGAAAAATGCTCAGTTATGCCTATCACGCCTTAGCGGTATGATCGGTAAAAAGAGCAAAATGAGCCTTAGGAATAAATGCACACTCTACAAAGTATGCATACGGCCGGTGATGACGTATGCGGCGCTAGTATTCGCCCACGCAGACTCAAACGCACTCTACCAACTCCATATTCTGTAAAACAACTTCTTCCGGAGAGTCTCCGGTGCATCCTGGTACATCCGGAATGACATCCTTCCTAGGGACCTAGAATTCCCTGCAATCTCCAAATACATGCAAGATATTTCGATTAAAATTCTTCGACTTAGTTGCAAATCACCCGAACCCATTATTACAGTCAGCCGTATCTTAAAAGGCACCCCCTCCACATCATTTCATACGAAGGCCACGAAATGTTCTCTCAGATTCACCCGACAAACTCACCGCTGAGGCTGAAAGGTTAACAAATATCAATAGAAATATGACAGAGGTCTAGGCGCAGACACACCTATATTATGACCTTAAACGGTCACCCAACCGGTGCACTCTCCGCGCTCTCAGCACCCCGCTAGGAGATTCAGTCCGAGCGGAGTCTCCACATGATTTCCTATGCCGAGATGCCCACCTTGTGGCATTCATAGAGCAATCACGCGCCGACGACACCTCATACCAATCGGTCGCGATAGACAAAGTCCTCAAAGCCCCAAATTATTGGGGCTTTGAGTTAAAGTATACATTCACAAAAATTTGTATGTATTTCATGTGTTATTTTATAAACTATGAAATAATGATATTTTGAATTCAACTTTGAATTTGAATTCTTGTAAGTTTTTTTTTGGTACATTAGATTTGGTCCTTTTTATTCATAATTGGCGTATGTACGTTGTTTCACAACTGAACTCACATACCGCATGTTGCTTTAATTAGTGTTGTTACGTTCGTTCTTATTGCTTGGGGTTGTACCAATGAACTGTAACTGTTTGCTAAATGGAAAAAGATTTCTTATATTTAGCTCAAACAGAATATACAGTGAAAGTTGAAAGAAAGAAAGAGAGAAGCAGACTAAGAAGGTTTGACTAGTCTTGGGCCATGCTATTCCATTCAGTACCCATGGCTAAGGTACAGTACCTTGAAGCGAGCCAGCGAGAAAGATTTGAATTATGGATTAAGAGCTTTATCAGAGGAGTAGATAAAAAGACGGAATAAAAAAGATAAGGTTAATTTCGTGATGATAAATGAACCTTTTTATTCACTTTCTCGCAGAATATTACTAGGCACACCTGTTCACACATGCGCTTCCGTTTACTAGCCTAAATTCATCTTGACGTGCCTACATATTATCTTGAAGTAGTTGTTCCAGTATTTATCATTCAGCCTAACCTATTACGATAAAAATAAAGTCAAACAACACAATTTAGTATGCTATGGCAGCTTTAATTAAATGTTATGGAGTGCACAAGTATAAACAAAGCTTTAACTGTCGCTATGAAAGTCGATACGGCAGTGATTTCTCGCCCACTTTATTCCTAGAAAACATCTACAGGTATATTGAAAATATTAATTATCATCTGCTTTAAAAGTGAAGGAAAACAATGTCA